>PVJS01061435.1:0-10991 GCA_004027185.1 Glis glis | reverse complement strand
CTCCAGCTTCTTGTGGGAGACCAAGCCTATGCAGAGAAACTTCAGGCCCTCCACATCTTGGGCCCCCAGAGCCGAATCGATAGTCAGAAGCTTCTCTCGAAACTTTACTTCACTGTTTTCCTCTGGATTGGAATCCAGATCTTGACCCTGAGATGCCATGGTTAGCCTGGAAGAGAGAGGTGGGGAAGGGCTTTAGAGAGTGACACAGGGCACCCCAGTCCCTGGGCCCCCCTCAATCCAGGCCTCCTCTGTTCTGAGCATTAGACTTCTCTAGAAGTGCTGAAAATAAAAATTATTGTGAGGCTACTTCAAAATCCAATGGCCTGGCTGGGCGCAGCAGTATACACCTGTAATCCCAGCAACCGGGGAAGCTGAGGCAGGAGGATCGCAAGTTCAAGACCAAGCTGGGTAACTTAGCGAGACCCTGTCTCAAAATAAAATAAAAAGGGCTGGTGGTAGAGCACTTGCCTAGCATGTGGGAGGCCCTGGGTTCAATTCCTGGTAACATACACACACCCACACACCCACACACACGCACATACACACACGCATGCACACATGCCCCAACAGCCCAGAAAACTACATCTCAACACTTGCAAGTAACTTTCTAGGAGATTTGGGGGCAGTTTTTATTTGAACTCAATTTATGCTGTTTTCTCCAAAATAAAAATGTCTCCAGTGGGAGACAGTCAAGAGTGGGAAGGTGGGGTGGGAGCCGCCCCCCAGTCCCCGGCCCCTGGCCCCCTCGGAGCTGCTGCCTCGCCTTGGCCAGGCCCCTAGGCAAAGACAAGGCGGCCACCCTGGAGGCCCGCCGGAGTGCAGTCTCCCTGCAGCCGCCGGCAAGCACAGGCTCCAAGATGGTTTGCAGGGGCTTCGCGTGTTCCAAGAACTGCCTGTGCGCCCTCAACCTGCTCTACACCCTGGTTAGCCTCTTGCTGATCGGAATTGCTGCTTGGGGCATTGGCTTCGGGCTGATTTCCAGTCTCCGTGTGGTCGGTGTGGTCATCGCTGTGGGCATCTTCTTGTTCCCGATTGCGTTAGTGGGGCTGATTGGAGCTGTAAAACACCATCAGGTGTTGCTGTTTTTTTATATGGTTATTCTCTTGCTTGTGTGTATTGTTCAATTTTCTGTATCTTGTTTAGCAGCAGAGTCAGCTTCTGGAGGTTGGCTGGAACAATACAGCAAGTGCTCTCAATGACATCCAGAGAAATCTAAACTGCCGTGGGTTCCGAAGTTTTAACCCGAATGACACCTGTCTGGCTAGCTGTGTTAAAAGCGGCCACCAGTGCTCACTGTGTGCTCCAATAATAGGAGAGTATGCTGGAGAGGTTTTGAGATTTGTCGGGGGCATTGGCCTCTTCTTCAGTTTTACGGAGATCCGGGGTGTTTGGCTGACCTACAGATACAGGAACCAGAAAGATCCTTGCACCAACCCTAGTGCATTCCTTTGATGAGAAAACAAGGAAAATCTTCATCATCTGATTGTGTTCACTTTCTCTAATTTTAAGTTAAGCTGATTTGCTCATTTAACAAAGAAAGCCAGATAGTAAGAGATTCTATCATGTTCAGTTCAATAAGGGAAATCCAAATTCCCAATACTGTTTGTCTTCTTAGGAAAGATGTGTTGTGATAAAGTGTTAATATAAAAGTGATAATTTAGTTCTAATAGTCTTTTATGATTACACTAGTGTATTCTAGAAATAGCTGTGTCTTTAGGGAATTGTGATTTCATTTTTGGCTTTTATAGATAAGTGTAAAGGAGAAATGGTCTCATGAAATGTGTAATGTATACCCTTTACCTTTAGCTTTCAAAATGGAATGAGTTTCACTAATTCAGAATGTATATCTATATAATCTAGATATTCTTTTATAATAATTTGAAGTCTAAAAAACTGCATTTTTAAAGAAATTACTATTAATGCATTGGCCCACGTAGCTAAAGATATTTGATTATCTTAAAAATTGTTAAATAACTTTTTCAGGAAATTTCTCAGTATTGTAACAGCAACTTGTCAAATCAAAGTATATTTGAATGCGATATCTCCCATCATTTGAAATTGAAATAGTATTGTGGTGTGTATTATGTTAAAACATTAAAAAATGGAAACCTTAAAAAAAAAAAGAGTGGGAAGGCACAGCCCAGTTTCCCTCGGTTTGGAAGCCTGGTTGGAGCTCTTAAACTGCAAATTCATTTCCTCCAAATGACAGAAATCGCACTTGGATCTACTTTTTTTTTTTTTTGTGGTACTGGGGATTGAACCCAGGGGTGTTCTACCTCTGAGTCACACCTCCAGCCCTATTTTATTTTTTTATTTTGAAACAGGGGCTTCCTAAGTTGCGAAGGGCTTCACTAAGTAGCTGAGGCCAGCTGCAAACCTGTGATTCTCTGGTCTCAGCCTCTCAAATACTGGGTGGATCTACTGTTTAATTCGAGAAACAAAGCAACCTTGGTTGGTAGACACTTCAGAAAGAACAGCCCAAGACAATAAGGCCCTGAGGGATATCCGTTACATCTTTACCTTCAGATTGCTAACCCTAACAGGGCAGGCCTGTATCTCACAGAAAGGAAAGCCATGACCTTAGATACTGCGCCCTAAGAAAAGGGTAGTTTTTCCTAAGAAGGGCTCAGATTGGTGCAGGAAGTTACAGGTTACAGTCACTGTACCTACTGACCTGTTTATAAACTATGGTAAACTCTGCATTGAATATTGTTCTATTCAGAGGAGCAGTGCACTGGTGAAAATTTTTCACTGTAATCTTACTCATTCTATAAAGACTGAGTATATATTCATTATGCAGGAATTGGCTATTTTTGGAAATGGAAGTACTTTCTAAAGGAAGGAACACATCACATAAGTGAAACTTCTGTAACAAAGTGTTGTTTATATATAGGTGGTATCACTTAGATAAATGTTTTTTAGGCTCCCATCTGAGTTTCTTTAATTTTATGCAATGAATATATATTATTTTTGTTGTGAGAAAAAAAGAAAATAGCCAGGTGTGGTGGCACACGCCTGTAGTCCCAGCTTCTAGGGAGGCGAAGGTGGGAAAATCACTTGAGTCAGGAGTTCCTGGCTGGTCTGGGCAAAAGGATGAGACTGTCTCAAAAGGAGAAGAAAGAGTTGGGTGCGGTGGCGCGTACCTGTAATTCCAGTACTTGGGAGGCTGAAACAGGAGGATCGCAGGTTCAATCAGCAAGTTAGCAAGGTTCTCAGCAACTTAGTGAGATCCTGTTTCCAAATGAATAAAATCAATCTGGGGGCATAGCTTGGAGGTAGAATGACCCTGGGTTTAATCTCCAGAGCCCCCCCCGCCTTGTCCCAGCCCACAACACACACACAAAAGGAAGAAGCAGCCAGTTGCTGTGGTGCACACCTATAATCCAGTACTTGGGAGACTGAAACAGGAGGATCACAGGTTCGAAGACAGCCTCAGCAACTTAGCCAACATCATATTGAATGGGGGGAAAACTGCAAGAATTCTCTTTAAAATCAGGAACAAGACAAGGATGCCCACTATCACCACCCTTTTCAGTATAGTATTTGAGACTCTAGTTAGAGCAATAAGACAAGAGAAGGAAATCAAAAGAATACAAATAGCTTTCTTACCAGATGACATGATCCTATACTTAGAAGTCCCAAAAAAACTCAACCAAATGACTTCTATAACTGATTAAAAAGTTCATCAAATATGTGAATATAAAATCAACCTAAAAAATCAGTAGCTTTTCTATATGCCAACCATGAATCCACTGAAAAAGAAATCCAAAAAACAATTCCACCCACAATAACCTCAAAAGCAATAAAATACCTAGGAATAAATCTGACCAAAGAGGTAAAAGACCTCTACAATGAGAACTATAAAACACTAAAGAAAGAAAATGAAGATCTTAGAAGATGGAAGGATCTCCCATGTTCTTGGATAGGCAGAATAAATATAATCAAAATGGCCATTCTACCAAAAGTGCTCTACAGATTCAATGTAATCCCTGTTAAAATACCATGGTTATTGTTCACAGAGCTAGAAAAATCAGTCGTATAATTCATATGGAATAAGAAAAGATCCCAAATAGTGAAAACAATTCTCAGCAATAAGAACCATATAGGAGGCATCACAATACCTGACTTAAAACTATTCTACAGAGATATAATAATAAAAACAGCAAGATATTGGTGCAAAAATAGACACAGACCAATGGAACAGAAGAGAAGATTCAGAAATTCATCCACACATTTACAGCCAATTGATTTTGGGCAAAGGTGCCCAAAACATATGCTGGAAAAAAGATAGTCTCTTCAACAAATGGTGTTGGCAAAACTGGTTATCCATATGTAGAAAAATGGAAAGAAATCCCACCTTCTTGCCCTGCACAAGAGTCAACTCAAGATTAATCAAAGAACTGGATATTAGATCAGAGGCTTTGTAATTACTAGAATAGGGCATAGGACCAATGCTCCAACATATAGGCACTGGTAGAAACTTCCTCAGTAAGACCCCAAATGCACAAGAAATTAAAATGAGGATTAATAAGTGGGATTGCATTAAATTGAGGAGCTTCTATGCAGCAAAGGAAACTATCAAGAACCTTAATAGTGAGCCTACAGAATGGGAGAAGATCTTTGATAACTATTCCTCCAATTGAGGACTATATCTAGAATATACAAAGAACTCAGGAAACTTACTGCCAAAAACCAAATAACCCAATAAAAAAATGGGCAAGTGCAGTACTTTGGGAGGCGGAGACCGGAGGATCCGGGTTTGTGGCCAGCCTCAGCTCTCTCTCTCTCTCTCTCTGTCTGTCTCTCTCTCTCTCTGTCTCTCTCTCTCTCTCTCTCTCTGTCTCTCTCTGTCTCTCTACTTAGCGATTAGTTTATTTACTAATTAGCTTATTTACTAATAAAATTTTATTACTAATTACTAAAATATTATTTACTAATAAAACTTTATTACTAATAAAATTACTAATAAAACTAATAAAAGTTTATTTACTAATAAAATTAGTTTATTTACTAATTCTTAATTAGTAAATAAACATTGATTCTTGTAATCTGTATTCAAAATTGTTACAGTTCTAGGGTGTGTACCTAAAAAATTCTAAAGGTATTATAAACTGTAATTCTTAACACCAAAAGTAAAATTGTGAGCTTTCAGCCGGGTGTGGTGGTGCACGCTTGTAATCCCAGTACTTGGGAGGCTGAGATAGGAGAATCCGGGTTTGCGGCCAGCCTCAGCTACTTAGTGAGGCCCTTGCAACTTAGTGAGACCCTGTTTCAAAATAAAGAACAAAAAATAGGGCTGGGGGTGTAGCTTGGAGGTAGAATGCCCCTGGGTTCAATCCCTGGTACCGCAAAAAAAAAAAAAAAAATGGGCAAGTGAACTAGATAGATACTTCACAAAAGAAGAAATACAAATGGCCAATAAATATATGAAAAAATGTTCAACATCATCAGCAATCAGAGAGATGCAAATCAAAACTACTCTGAGATTTCACTTAACCCCAATTAGAGTGGCAATCATTAAAAGCTCAATTATAATTCATGTTGGGGAGTATGTGGGGAAGTAGAAACTCTAATACATTGTTGGTGGGATTGCAAATTAGTGCAGCCACTTTGGAAATCAATGAGGAGGGTCCTCAGAAGAATGGGAATAAACCTACCATATGACCCAGCTATACCACTCCTGGGTGTCTACCCAAAGGAATTGAAATCAGGCCACCATAGTAATGCATGCATATCTATGTTTAAGCAGCACAATTCATAATAGTAAAATTATGGAACCAGACTAGGTGTCCATCAACAGATGAATGGATTACACAATTATGGGATATATACACAATGGAATTCTACTCAGCCATAAAGAAGAACAAAATTATGTCATTTGCAGGAAAATGGATGGAACTGGAAAGTATTATGCTAAGTGAGATTAGTTAGTCACAAAAGGCGAAAGATTGGATGTTTTCCCTTATACATGGAAACTAGGGAGAAATTGGGATACAGGAGGGACTCTATACAAAGGAGAAGAAACCCTAGTGGAGTGATGGAGGGGACCTAAGGGAGGAAGTCAGGAGGGGGGAGGGATACTCAGTGAAGGAAACACTTCAATGGACATGATGTACACACACAAATTCATCAGTGCCAATCTCAAGGTTGTGCATGGGGAGGGTAAGGGAGTGGGTTGTGTATATAGTGTGTGTCTCTATCACTCCAAACTTCATCATGATGTATGATTACAGTGCACCAATAAAAGAAGATGCAAGGAATTATATCACATTTTTTAAATTTACTGGTATTTGCTTTGTTGCCAAGAATATGGCCTACTTTGGAAAAGCTTCCATGAGTAGCTGAGAAGAATGTGTATTCAGCAGTTGTTGGATGGAATATTCTGTATATGTCTAGTAAGTCAATTTGGTTTATAGTGTTATTTAGGTCTGAAGAGTCTTCACTGATCTTTTTCTCTGGAAGATTGATATAGTGATGTGAGAGGTGTGTTGAAGTCTCCTAACATTATTGGGTTGGGGTCTATCTGAATTTTAATGTCTTGAAGAGTTTGTTTTATGAAAGTGGGTGTGCCCACATTTGGGGCATAAATGTTTACTATCATTATATCTTCTTGTTGGATTGTTCTCTTTTATCAGTAAGAAATGACCTGCTTTGTCTCTTCTGACAAGTTTTAGCTTAAAGTCTGTTTTGTCGAATAGGAATGCTTCTATCCCTGCTTATTATTCATTTCCATTTGCATGAAATATCTTTATCCATCCTTTCACCTTTGGCTTATGAATATTTGCCTGTAAGGTGAGTTGTCTTTAACCTTTGATATATTTTTAGCAGCATAAAAATATTTTACTGAAATGTAAGCACTTCTGCCTAGTTGGTTAGCTAATCTGTTGCTAATATAACTCAGGAAATACTGTCTTCTTTGGAACTTTGAGGTTTTGTTGCCCCAGAATGACCTGGTCACTTTTGTCCCTCTGTCCTACAGTGGACACAAAATGGGCCACACTTCTCTTATTAAGCTACAGTCTCCTGCTGGTTCACCGTTGGAAACCTCTGCATGGACATATAAGAGAAAAAGTCTGCTCTTCTGGAATTTATCCTCACTAAACTCCCATAAGCCACATAAGACTGGTTTTGGGCAGAGCTGGAACGCATGGAGGAAGGTATGGAGTGATATGGTGTGTGGTGGAGGGTAAGAGGAGAGTCTTAGAAGTTGGAGTGGCGAATCAGAAGCACCTGCTACCTCAGGACCTTTTGAGGATCTTCAGGGGGTGGAATGGAAATTTGAGCACACCAAGCTCTTTTCTAGACAGCACACCCACCTCCCTTATCCTGTGTGCTAATTCTTTGCTCTTATAAAGTCTCTTTGAACAGAGGGTGGGGAACTTGGACCAGAGCCTGAAGTAAAGGCAAACCAATTAGGGCTACTATTCCTACCTGCCAAACAGAAACTGAAGAGGAAGAGCCAGGTCTTTCCCTTGGTCACCAGGGCAGTAGTAGACACCCACTGCCATAAAAGGATATAATGGTTTTGCCCGGCCCTGGTCTGAGCCTTGAGTTGCCAGCTCTTCTTAGCTTTGGGATGGTGGCAAAATACTTTGCCTCGGCCTAGCCCAGTGATGTATGCCTGTAATCCCAGTACTTGGGAGGCTGAGACAGGAGAATCGCAGGTTCAAGGGCAGCCTCAGCAACTTAGTGAGGCCCTCCATAACTCAGTTTGACCCTGTTTCAAAATAAAAAATGAAAAGGGATGGGGGTGGAGCTCAGAGGTAGAATGCCCCTGGGTTCAATCCCCAGTACAAAACAACAACAAAAAACAAAAAACCTTTGCCTCTCTGAACCTCAGTGTCCTCATCTATTGGATACTAATTCCAACCAAGTTATGAATGAAAGTATCAGAGAAGAATGGCTGAGGAAATGGTGGCGTCGCGGTTATTATGGAAGGTGGCACAGTGTTTATTCCCTTTGGCTTCCAGTTGTGCCTAAGTCCATGCTTGACGTGTAGGAAATGCTTGCCAAGTATCTAATATTATTGAATGACAATCAAAAGAGTTAATGTATTTTATGAACAGGGTGAGAGAAAATTGATGTTTCCACAAAACTGTCTCCCCAAATGGCCCAAGGAGTAAAATATTTATAACTGAACAATGGAGTCAGAAGACCAAGACTTAGGGCTTGTCTGTCTCTATCTCTTTTTTAAAGTTGTGGCAAAATATACATAACAAAAGTTACCATTTTATCCATTTCAAGTGTACAGTTCAGTGGCATTAAGTAGACTCAACCATCACCACTAGTACTTGTCCTTCTCAAACATGGACGTTCTTTGAGTGATGTCTAGGATGTGAAAATGGTATGTTAGCACATTTGCTCATCAAAGCATCCTATGTCTTGCTTCTTTCCAGAGATAAAACATCTTTCTAAGCTTCTGTACCTCTTCCCATAGCTCTGTACATTTGAGTTTGTTCAATCATAGTGTAGGGACTTATAGCCAAACTTGATCTCCTACTGGCTCACTGTGTGCCCTTGGGTAAATTGTTTACCCTCTCTGTGCCTCAGCTTTCACAGTTTTAAAGCAGGGGCCATACAAATAATATTTACCTTAGAGGGTTGTTGGGATGATTACATGAGTAAATATTTGTCAATACCGTATGCCTGGCACAAGGGGTGATAAAAACACTTGCTATTATTTTTATTATGAGAAATAATGTCTTCCAAGTCTTTTTCCTGCTGGATAGAATGTGCTGTCAATGGTACTGTATTCTCTGCCATTAATTGATTGAGTCACTTGCAAGAACCTCTGAATGGGCTATTAGTCCCCCATTCCCACCTTTTTCTTTCTTTCTTTTTTTTGGGGGGGTCTTTTAAAAATTGTATTTATGAGCCAGGCATGGCAGCCTATGCTTGTAATCCCAGTACTTGGGAGACTGAGACAAGAGGATCACAGGTTCACTGCCAGCCTCAGCAACTTAGTGAAACCTTGTTTCAAAACAAAAAATAAATAGGGCTGGGGTGTAGCTCAGAGGTAGAATGCCCCTAGGTTCAATTCTCAGTACCAAAAAAATTGTATTTATGTACACATGGACTTACATAAAATTTTTACCTGTACATGGACATATTTAAGAAAAAGTTAAGATAACAGACCACTATTTCATGAGCTTTCTGGCTTTATTTTAAAGGGTAAGTTTGGGGAAGGAGAATGATAGGAAAATTGACACTCCGTTTTGGGGGACCATGATCAAAGAAAAGGCCTGAAGGAATGCGTGGTAGCTTCCAGGAACCTTTATTTATTTTGCGCGTGTGTGTGTGTGTGTGTGTGTGTGTGTGTGTGTGACTTCTGAGCTCTACAGTGAGAAAGAAAGCTTTACATTAGCCTTTAGGAGGTGCTGTTTGACAGGTTTTCTTTTAATTTAGGGGAAGGGAGGAGACAGAGCAGATAGGCCTGTGACGTCAGCAGGAAATTAATATCAAGTCACCGGGCTCAGAAGATCCATTTCTTCCCTCACAGTGCCAGCAAGTTTTGAGTTCTCTTCTCACGCAAATGGGAACTTCCTTGGACCTTGCAGCACCCAGACGATTCTCGTTTCTTTAAAACTTTGTGTTCAGGCAATTTCCCAGGGAACCATTTACCTCCAGAAGATTGGTGGGACCTGAGCTTGAAGGTATGTAACCTCCCTCCACTCACCTCGCTCCCAGGCACACGCTCCGATCTTTTCCCTTGCTGGTGCCATAGAAATTTGCAAAGACTCTTCTTGTCAGCAATGGTGCTATTTCTGCCTGGATTTGTTTGCTGTGCCAGGAAAATGAAAGTTAGTTAAAAAACCAGGAAGGTTCCAACATGGCAGATGGACTCTAGTCCACAAACAGAAACAAAGTTAGGCAGACTTGCTGAAGTTGGGGCACAGAATCTTCCGGAAACCACAAGGCAAATGAGGCAGAATAGGAAGGTGCTTCTAAGAAACCAGTCACTGGACCTCGGGGCTAGCAGAGGGGAAGGCTCCAGTGCTTTTAAAATGGCGGTTTTTCTTTTCTTTCTTTCTTCTTCTTCTTCTTCTTCTTCTTCTCCTTCTCCTTCTCCTTCTCCTTCTCCTTTTCCTTTTTTATGGTGCCAGAGATTGAACCCAGGAGTAGTCTACTTCTGAATTATACCCCTAGTCCTTTTTTAAAAAAAAAAAATTAGAAATGGTTTCCCTAAGTTGCTGAGAACCTTGCTAAGTTGCTGAGGCTGGCTTCAAATCTGCAATCCTCCTGTCTCAGCCTCCCAAGTACTGGGATTACAGGTGTGGGCCACCACACCTGGCTCTTTCTTCGTGTGTGTGTGTGTGTGTGTGTGTGTGTGTGTGTTTGTATCTGTGTGTGCATGTGTGTGTGCATTTGTGCATGTGTGTGTGTGTGTGTGTGTGTGTGTTACTAGGGATTGAACCCAGGGGCATTATACCTTCAAGCTATACTCCCACCCCTATTTTATTTTATTTTGAAACAGGATCTTGCAGGGTTGATGAGAGTCTCACTACTTGCTGAGGCTGTCCTCGAATCTGGGATCCTTCCAAGCCCTTTTTATTTTATTTTGAGACAGGGTCTCGCTAAGTTACCCAGCTTGGTCTTGAACTTGCGATCCTCCTGCCTCAGCCTCCCCAGTTGCTGGGATTACAGGTGTATACTGCTGCGCCCAGCCAGGCCATTGGATTTTGAAGTAGCCTCACAATAATTTTTATTTTCAGCACTTCTAGAGAAGTCTAATGCTCAGAACAGAGGAGGCCTGGATTGAGGGGGGCCCAGGGACTGGGGTGCCCTGTGTCACTCTCTAAAGCCCTTCCCCACCTCTCTCTTCCAGGCTAACCATGGCATCTCAGGGTCAAGATCTGGATTCCAATCCAGAGGAAAACAGTGAAGTAAAGTTTCGAGAGAAGCTTCTGACTATCGATTCGGCTCTGGGGGCCCAAGATGTGGAGGGCCTGAAGTTTCTCTGCATAGGCTTGGTCTCCCACAAGAAGCTGGAG
>PVJS01061434.1:0-10992 GCA_004027185.1 Glis glis | reverse complement strand
TTTTTTATACTTTATTTTGAAACCGGGTCTCACAAAGTTGCGGAGGGCCTCACTAAGTAGAGAGAGAGAGAGAGAGAGAGAGAGAGCGCGCGCGAGAGCTGAGGCTAGCCACGAACCCGGATCCTCCAGTCTCCGCCTCCCAAAGTACTGGGATTACAAGCGTGGGCCACCATGCCCGGCCCTGATTACAACATATTTAAAAATGGTTTACAACAGTTTAACCTACAATAGTTTAATCATATTTGAGAGTGATTCACAATAGTTTAATCTATTTAGGAAAATTATCTGGCTTATGCTATTTGTCTAGATGTTTTTCTTCATGGAGTAAGATCAATTTCAGCAGAAATTGTCGCACATTTTGCATGGATAGGATACATATGATCGGCTATTTGTGTTTTAGACTTTTAGATATAGAGATTGAAAATATGCATTTATAGAGCCAGACGTGGTGGCGCTTGCTTGTAATCCCAGTACTTTGGGAGGCTGAGACCAGAGGATCCGGGTTCGCGGCCAGCCTCAGCTACTTAGTGAGGCCCTCCGCAATTTAGTGAGACCCGGTTTCAAAATAAAGGATAAAAAATAGGGCCGGGGGTATAGCTCGGAGGTAGAACGTCCCTGGGTTCAATCCCTGGTACCGCAAAAAAAAAAAAAATGCATTTATAGGCAATAATTATGTGAGAAGTTTAATGAAAGGGTTGGAATTCTACTCTGCCACTTTTAAGTTGTGTGCCCGTTAGCAAGTTAGTACTATTTTTTAAGTATCTGTTTTCTTTTTTTTTTATGGTACTGGAGATTGAATCCAGGGGCATTCTACCTCTAAGCTACACCCCCCAGCCCTATTTTCTATTCTTTATTTTGAAACAGGATCTCACTAAGTTGCGGAGGGCCTCACTAAGTAGCTGAGGCTGGCCATGAACCCCGATCCTCCAGTCTCAGCCTCCCAAGTACTGGGATTACAAGCGTGAGCTACCACGCCCGGCTTAAGTATCTGTTTTCTTTTTCTTTTCTTTTTTTTTATTTTTTTATTTTTGGTGGTACCAGAGTTGAACCCAGGGGCATTCTACCTCCGGGCTAAACCCCCAGCCCTATTTTTTATTCATTATTTTGAAACAGGGTCTAAGTTGTGGAGGGCCTCACTAAGTAGCCGAGGCTGGCCGGGACCCGGATCCTCTGGTTTCAGCCTCCCAAGTACTGGGATTACAAGCGTGGGCCACCACACCCAGCTTAAGTATCTGTTTTCTAATCTATAAAATAGGGGTGATAATAATAACAATACCAGCACATAGTTTTTTTGGTGAGGATTAAATGAGATAATGCATAAATGTTTTTGTTTGTTTTGGTTTTTTAAGGCAGAATCTCTCTATGCTGTCCAGGCTGGTCTCTAACTCCTGGGCTCAAAGTGATTCTCCTGCCTCAGCCTCCCCAGTAGCTGGGACTACAGGCCTGCACCTCCATGCCCAGCTCAATGCATATAGAAAGTTTTAACAAATGTCTGGCATGACCTAACTCTGTCAACATAAACTACTGTTACTTTGTAATAGAAAAGTTACCTTTAGGTACTCTTTGGGTTTGGGGATGAATACCTTTTTTTTTGTTTAATATAAAATAGAAGCCTTTTATGTCTTTTATGCATAAGCAGACTATTCAGATGTTCTTTATTACAGGCTTTCCTTATATTATTTCCAAAATTATATTTAGTAACATGTTTGTCTATGCAAAACAGTAGTGATATGGGAAACTGCGTTTCAACTGACCCAGGACTCTGCAAGAGGCAATAATCAAGTTAGAAGTAAAACATAGCCCTGTGTTTTCAGGACAGGAAGCAAATGAACAAACTTATTTAAGTATTGGCTGTTTAATATTTTAGAACCTATCAAATAAAGGGACAGTGGTTTATCTTCTTCTATGTCAGGTTCCCACTTTATTTTTACTGATAGTGTCTTAAAATGTCCACATTTATGCCTGGCGTGGTGGCACATGTCTACAATCCCAGTAGTTGGAAGGCTGAGACAGGTGGATCTCAGGTTCAAAACCAGCCTCAGCAATGCAGTGAAACTCTCAGCAACCTAGTAAGACCCTGTTTCAAAATAAAAGAAGGGCTGGGGATGTAGCTTAGAGGTTGAATGCCCCTGAGTTCCAGTAAACACAAACAGATACACATAAACAGCACACTTTTAACCCAATGTCCTGTACCTCTTCACAACAGAATGATATGCACTTCGCTGAATTGTCAAATTATCCAGTGGTTTATTGTGTCTTTCTTTCTCTCTAGGATGATTGAGGAAGGTGGGAACAAGCGGAAGACCATGGCAGAGAAGAGGCAGCTGTTCATAGAAATGCGTGAGTCTCCAGTGCTCCTGGGACTTTGTTCCTATGTGTGGGGAGTTTATTTTTTTCTGATCAAGTCATAGCTTTAATCAGAAGTTTTATGTTTACAAGCTTTAGAAAGAGAAGAACGGGAGTTAAAGAATCATACATTTGTAAGATCCCAAGCCAGAATATCTATTTTAATTGAATTTACTTGCATTGCTTTCTTAATAATATGGTAGAAATGTTACCTGGAATACCTGTGATTTTAAGTTACACTAGTCAATTTAGACCTCTTGCTATAACTAAGTTGTTACCATGAGCTTGCTGGGTGGTGATAAGTAGTTAATAATTAACACATTATATAAATTATCTTCCATTGAATATCAATCCTAAAGCAGAGAGGATGAAGTGTTAGGACATTAGCTAGAGCTGTTGAGAAAACTAAAAAGAATGAATGGTACTATCCCATTGAAAATCCTTTTTTTAAAAAATATTATATTCCTTTGTTGTACTAGGGATTGAACCCAGGCCTTTCTACCACTTAGCTACATCTGCAGCCTTTTATTTTTTGTTTTGTGACAGGGTATTACTACATTGCCTAGGCTGGCCTCAAACTTGTGATCCTCCTGTCTTAGCCTTCCAAGTTGCTGGGATTACAGGTCTGCACCACTGTGCCCAGCAAAAAATTATGCTCTTATATAAAAACAAAACACACACAGTGGAATTTTACTCAGCTATAAAATACAAATTGTGTCATTTGTAGGAAAATAGATGGAACTAAATGATATTAGCCAGTCCCAGAAAGTGAAGGGCCATATGTTTTCACTCATATGTGGAAGCTAGAGAGAAATTGGGAAACAAAAAGGACTTTAAACTGGGTGTGGTGACAGCTGAGAAAGGTGGATTGCAGGTTCAAGACCAGCCTTGGCAACATAGTGAGATCCTGTTTCAAATAAAACAATGAAAAGGGCTGGGGGTGTAGCTTGGATGTAGAACACCCCTGGGTTCAGTCCCCAGTAAACACACACACACACACACACACACACACACACACAAACACACACAACCAGATAAATAAGGGGAGATACTAGAAAAATAGTAGAAGAGGATTTGGGGAGAGAAGTGGGGTGGTGAAAGGAGAGATTTGAAGAAGGAAACAGGTCAAATAGTCCTATGTTCACATATGAAGTTATCATTACTGATTTAGGTATGTATGGGGAGGGGAGGGCGCGGGGTGGGCGGGGAGGGAGGCACACAGCAAGTGCTCTGTGCACGCATGTTTCTATCACACAGAACCTCATTATAATGTATAATTACAGTGCAAGAAAGAAAGAAATGAAATGCTGCCACACCATCAAGAAATGGTCCTCTGTGTGTTCTGGCTGGACCAGCATTCTAACAGGACAGCTTGATGCTGGGCTTTGCAACATTCATAACTGTTCGAGGACTCTGAAACAGATGCCCAGCCACATCCCTTCATTTGCATGAGCCTGTCAGAAAAAAACAGACTTATAAGAAGTCTAATTCTCTGAGCAGACCAGTGTAGACCAGAGAAGGTGATTTCCTGAAGTATGAGGCTGTGCTTGTTCATGTTTTGATACCATCCCTGGAATTACAGGCTGTAGTTTAAAAGCCCAGTCAACTCTGAGAATCCCCTCTGGGCAAGCTGGCCGTGAGCCATGGAAGAAGTTCCCCAGGTGGAATAGAAGGCACTAGAAGGTTTAGGACTTCCAGGTGGGCATAGAAGGGGCAGCAGCACAGACATTAATTAAACTGGGGCAGGAGAGGAGCTGTGAGAAGATGCGAAAGCTGTGAGACTGAGCAGGAGGATTATGACAGCCTCCATTGCACAGAGACCGCC
Source organism: Glis glis (assembly GCA_004027185.1). Taxonomy (NCBI): domain Eukaryota; kingdom Metazoa; phylum Chordata; class Mammalia; order Rodentia; family Gliridae; genus Glis; species Glis glis. The sequence continues at coordinate 6,821 of PVJS01061434.1, read as the reverse complement.
TTCCACCTCCCAGATGAATGGAGGGGGTGCCAAGTGGGCATCCTGCTGGGCAACACACAGGCCTCAGAGCCCTGGGAGCCCATCAGTGTGGCGAACTCCTACTCACTCATGACCTGGTCCTGGGGCAGACCAGGTGCAAACGCAATGCCACTCCCTGATTGCTCAAACTAGCCCCTGTCCTCAGCACCTCCTGTCCCAGACTCACACCCCGACTCTGATCCCTCCAGTGCTGCGCTGCCTCACAAGCCCACAAGCCCGTCCGCTTCCTGGCAGGTAGGCTCCCTCCTTTATTAAGGACTTCTGTCCTGGAGGGCTGCCCTGCTTTCTGGCTGACCCCTCTGAATTTGGTCTCATTGCCCTTGCAAGTCCTCTGCTGTCATAGACCACTCCAAACTGGTTTTTTTTTTTTTTTTGCCTCCCAATAGAAAAAGTAAAATATGTACAAATTGAAAATGCCCTTCTCAACCAAAAATTATGTGTATTTTAGAACATGTACAGAAGAAAAATGAGGAGGAAAAAACCCTTGAAAGATGGCAAGAAGGAAGGGGGCGCTTTCTAGTGTTTGAAGGATTGCTTTGCTCTGTGACTACTTGCTGTGTGACCTTGGCCAGCTCACACTTTTGGACCTCAGATTCTTTTGTTCTGATATAGGACTTTTGATCTGGACTAGTGAACATGAAACCTTTTAAAAGCATTTTACTCTTTTTTCCAATGAAATCTTAAAAGGAAAGCCGGGCGTGGTGGCGCACGCTTGTAATCCCAGTACTCAGCTCTCTCTCTCTCTCTTTCTCTCCCTGTCTCTCTCTCTCTACCTAGTGAGGCCCTCTGCAACTTCGTGAGACCCGGTTTCAAAATAAAGTATAAAAAAATAGGGCCGGGGGTGTAGCGCGGAGGTAGAATGCCCCTGGGTTCAATCCCCGGTACCGCCAAAAAAAAAAAAGAAATCTTAAAAGGACCCTCAACATAAGAGCATTACAAAATTGGTACTCCATGGTTGAAGCAGGAGAGGAAAGGCAGAAGCCTAGCCTGGGATACCCCTAAGGTACTTGAGGAATTCTAGAATTCTGCATATTGTAGTATAAAAATCAATGGATAAAGTCCTAGTAAACCATTTCAACTCTCGACATATTTTATCTGTAGCGATGTAGTTATGCGAGGCAGAGTTGGGCTCAACTCGGGTCTGTGTTTGTCTGTCGAGTATAGGTTGTATGACTGTTGGAGATGGTAGAGAAGGGACTTTGGCAGTGTCTGGGCAGTGCCTGGGTGATCTTTAAGGACTTCTGTCGTTCTAAGTCTCTAACTGCTTGTCATCCAAGCCAGCCTCTTCCCTCCATATCACCTTCCACCTCCAAAGAAATCACAAAGTACTGCTGAATTTTAGCTTATAAGTGAATCTTAAATTTTTTTCCAGTACTGGGGATTAAAACCAAGGGTGTTCTACCAGTGAGCTACATCCCCAGCCCCTCCTCCCTTTTTAATACTGGGGATTGAACCCAGGGGTATTCTAAATCTGAACTAGACTCCCAGCCATATTTTATGTATTTATTTATTTTGAGGTACTGGGGATTGAACCAGGGGCATTCTGCCTCGGAGCTATACTCCCAGCCCAATTTTTTATTCTTTATTTTTGAAACAGGGTCTTGTTAAGTTGTGGAGGGCCTCACTAAGTAGCTGAGGCTGGCCGCGAACCTGCGATCCTCCTGTCTCAGCCTCCCAAGTACTGGGATTATAAGCATGTACCACCATGCCCGGCTCATATTTTATTTTGAAATAGGGTCATTCTAAGTTGCTGAGACTGGCCTCGAACCCACGATCCTCCTGTTTCAGCCTCCCAAGTACTGGGAATACAGATATGTACCACCATTCCCACCTCCCAGCCCTTATTATTTTGAGATAGGGGGTTGCTAAATTGCCTAGACTGGCCTGGAACTTGTGATCCTCCTGTCTCATCCTTGCAAGTCTCTGGGATTACAAGCCTGTGCCACCATGCCTGGCTACCAGTGAGTCTTGATTCTGTTGTTCCTCAGACCACAGAGGCTCTGAGTCCAGCCTCTTGCAGTTAGACAGCCTGCTTTGGATCTTGGCTCTCTCACTTACTGGCCATATAACCTTAGGCAAGTTACTTCATCTCTCTCTGCCTCAGTTTTCTCATCCACAAAATGGAATAGTGCTGACGTCATAGAATTATTGTTAAGATTAAATGTAACAATGCAAATAAAGCACTTTGCACAGTGCCTGACACAGAATAAAAGTAGTAAATGTGGTTAACTGTGTTCATTAATTTTTTTGTCATTGCTACTTTTCTGAACAAAAGCAATACATTTCTGATACTTTCTTCCATTCTTGACCCTCTCAAACCTGCTATTTATGTGCTGCTAGAACCGTATAAATTCGCCACTTGTTTACTTAAATCTCTCTGGTTGCTTCTCATCACGGTCATGAGAAGGTCCCAGCTCCAAAACATGCCTTTGGTCTCTTTTTTGCTCTGTTCACAAGTTCCCAGATTCGATCACATGCCTGTGTGTTACTGAGCTTCTCATCGCCCTAACAAATCCCTGAAATAATCAGTTTACAGAGAGGAAAGGTGTGTTTTCCTCGCAGCTTTGGAGGTTTCATTGGCCTCATTGCTTTTGGGCCTGTGGCGGGGCATGTGTGTGTGTGTGTGTGTGTGTTTGTGTGTGCGCGTGCGTGCGTGTGTGTGTGTGTGTGTAGCAAAGCTGCTCAGCTGGTGACTGAGCAGAAGAGAAAGAGGAAGGGGCTGAGGTCCCCTGGTCCCTTTGAGGGCACGTGCTAGTGACGGGAAGGCCTCCCACTTGGCCTTCCTCCTAGAGGTGCCAGGCTGGGGACCAGGCTTAGCAAGCAGGCCTTTGGGGGACATTTTAGATTCACATTCTAGCACTGTGCCTATCGTTTCCCGCGGTGGTGTCTTGGCCTTCCTGCAGATGCAGCATGCCGGTTCACATCTTTGTGTCTCTGCTGAAGCTGTTGCCTCTGCCTTCATCTGGAGACTGCCCCTGCCTTCTTCAAGACTTAGCACAGGCGACTTTTCTGTTCAATATTTAGCACATTTATTGAGAATGTGGCCTGGGCACTGTTCTAGGGACTAGGGTTATAGAGGAGAACAAAATACAGTCCCTGACTTTACTCATGTTTGTTTTTGCAGTACTGGGGATTAAACCCAGGGGCAGTCTACCTCCAAGCTACATCCCCAGCCCTATTTATTTTTTATTTTGAAACAGCATCTTTCTTAGTTGCTGAGAATCTTGCTAAGTTGCTGAGGCTGGCCTTAACTTGCAATTCTTCTGTCTCAGCCTCCCAAGTACAGGCGTGCACCACCGCGCCCCACTCTGCCTTTATTCATGATGCTTGCATTTTACTAAGGTGAAGCAGACAAGGTATGATACCAAATAAATAAATATAGTAATTTCTGATACTAACAAGTGCCTGGGTGCCTTACATAAACAACCACAGGCATGAGGGAGAGAGTGACTCGGGGAGATGCCTGCAGTAGACCTGCAGAGGACTGGGCCTGCTACTGAGTGAGTGTCATCACTCGGATGGGTACATCTCATCTGAATGATCATGCTCTGTAACAAACCCAAGGATGCAGTCAGTCTGGAAGATATTTCATAACTGGCTTCTTTTTTGTGTGTGTGTGGTACTGGGGATTGAGCCCAGGGGCATTCTACCTCCGAGCTATACTCCTAGCCCTATTTTATTTTTATTTTTGAAACAGGGTCTCGCTAGGTTGATGAGAGTTTCACTACTTGCTGAGGCTATCCTTGAACCTGCGATCCTCCTGTCTCAGCCTCCCAAATACTGGGATTACAAGCGTGTGCCACCACTCCCAGCTGTAACTGGCTTCTTGAACCTCCTCTGTTTCTTCACAGGAAGAATTGCGTTGGTGGTGATATTATCCACTGCCTGAAGCCCTGCTCCCTCATCCCCAACAACATCACCCAGAACCCCAGCGTAATTACCTTCTGTGGATGCCAAATCACCTGTTTCCAGCCGTATCACTGGGCGTATCATCTAGGTGTTGGGTTGATTTTAGTATGTCAATTTTGACTCTAGTAATTTTCTCAACTCTTTTATTAGTCTTAATGGCTAGTTTATAGATATCTACTAGGTAGGTAACTATACCTTGTGTGTGTGTGTGTGTGTGTGTGTGTGTGTGTGTGTGGTACAAGGAAGTGAATTCAGGGGCATTCTATCTCTGAGCTACACCCCCAGCCCTATTTTATTTTTGTATTTTGAAACAGGGTCTCACTAAGTTGCTGAGGGATGGCCTCGAACCTATGATCCTCCTGTCTCAGTCTCCCAAGTACTGATATTACAGGTATGTAGCATGATGCCCCACTCTAGTAACTATTTCAGGTGTTAGCTTTATTATATCCTAGCTTTAGGTATATAATATTGAATGACAATGACAACAAAAAATGCTGATCTTTGCCTTCATGGACCTTGTCTTCTGGAAACAGAAACATGAATGACATGGTAGTAGGAATAAGTATGGGGGTCCGGGAGGAACGATGCCTTGCCTTGGCCTGGTGATGAGGTGAAGGAGGGGCTGGGACAGTAGCACTTACAGAAGCCCAGAGATGAGAGAGCTTGGCACCTTTCAGTGACTGTATGTAGTCCAGACTGGAGTTGGGTGTGCAGTGAAATTTTAAAGGAGTGCATGAGCTAGACCTTTTAGTTGGGCTGAGTAGTTGTATGTTTCCTGAACTTAGCTTCACTGAAATTCTGTCTTGAGCACTTGTTAAAAATGAAGATGCCATGCCGGGCGTGGTGGCGCATAATTGTAATCCCTGTACTTGAGAGGCTGAGACAGGAGGATCTGGGTTCATGGCCGGCCTCAGCTACTTAGTGAGGCCCTCTGCAACCTAGCGAGACCCTGTTTTCAAACAAAGAATAAAAAATAGGACTGGGGGCATAGTTCGGAGGTAGAATGTCCCTGGGTTCAATCCCCAGTACCGCAAAAAAAAAAAAAACACAAAAAAACAACAACAAAAAAACCCCAAAATGAAGATGCCAGGTGCTTCCCTGGAGATTTGGATTCAGTAGTTGTATCTGGAGAAGAGCCTGTAAATCCCATGTGTTTAACATAGAGCCCAGGCAATGCTTATGATCAAGGGATATTAATTAACTCTTAGAATCACTTATCTTCCATTGTAATTGCGTCTAGAAAATTTTGCTTCATATCCTTCTACCTTCTCCTCTCACCCCCCCCACCATGGTGGCTGTTTATTATTTATATCTCCTTACTTATAAAATGGCTTTGAAGTTGACCTGGCTTCCACATGTGTCATTCCCCAAGAACTCTTCCCCTGCCCCAAAATCAAAGGAGGCGTTCGCAGTACACGAACATTACGTCTGAGGTTGCATTGTCTTCCATCATTTTAACAGAGCAGAGTTGTGTTTTTCTTAGTGGAAATATAGCTACATGAAATATAGAACGCTGTCAGTGAGAATCAGCTTCAGGACTGCATCTCAGAGAAGAACTTCTTAGAAGGAGTTGTGGAGTTTCTCAAGGAGTGGCTTTTCAGGTAGTTCAGACTGAGGTTTTCCTTGTTGCAAGAGTGTTGTTTCTCTTGGAAGTTTAAGCATTTGATAGAAGCAAATACAATAAAATCCTTTCATTTGTCACCTTGCTCTCCTTGGGATTTGGTTATGCCATACCACATCCATAGCCCATTCCAGTGGATGAGGAGAGCTGTATCGTGGGAAGAAAGGCGAATGAATCCCTTCTTGTTCTTTCTGTATCTGCCTCTCGTACCTCCTGACTTCCCAGGGCCTTCCTATTCTCCTGTTTGCTGAAGAACTTCCTGGGACTCTCCAACTGGGACTAGAGTTTCACCTATATTTAATTAGTATCCTTTCTACCATTTCTTGAAAAGCTGACAGTATTAAAATGAAATTTTACTAAATTTTTTATAATGAAGTGAAGAATAACCATTTCTACTTTAGAAGCCCTGAAGGGATAACATAATCATTTTATTTTTTCTTCCTTTCTTTTCCCCCCTTTTTTTTTTTGAGGAAGGGTTTCTCTTGTTGGACAGGCCAGCCTCAAACTCCTGTCCTCAAGTGATCCTTCTGCCTAGCCTCCAAAGTAGCTGGGACTACAGGTGCACCAATGCACCTGGCTTGTAATCATTTTCAGTTTCATTACTGGGGGATTTCTATTTTTTATTTGCCAAACTGCAATGTTTTTTGATTAGGGAATCAACTTGATTGGGGAAGTACAGGTTGAGCATTCCTAATTAAAATTTCCAAAATGCTCTGATATCTGAAACTTTTTGTTTTTGGTACTGGGGATTGAACCCAGAGTCATTCTACCTCTGAGCTACACCCCCAACCCTTTTAAAATTTTTATTTTGAAACAGGGATTTGCTGAGTTGCTGAGGCTGGCCTTGAACCTGTGATCCTCTGGTCTCAGCCTCCCAAATACTGGTATTTTAGACATGCACCATCATGCCTGATCTGAAATCTGAAGCTCTTTAAAAAGTTTAAAAAGCTTCAGATTTCTTTTTTTTTTGCAGTACTGGGGATTGAACCCAGGGGCATGCTACCTCCAAGCTACACCCTCAGCCCTATTTTTTTTTTTATTTCCTGTAAAATATTTTTTTTTATGTTTTTATTGGTGCATTGTAGTCTCACTTCACAATGAGTATCAGTTTGGTGTTAACATACATGCACACAGCTCTTGGTGTCCCTCCCCCCGCCTCCCCCCCACATGTAGCACTGAGAATGATGTTGGTATAATCTCACATATACACATTGTTTATGACAGTAATTCCATGGATTCACTACTTTCTTAC
>PVJS01061433.1:0-10992 GCA_004027185.1 Glis glis | reverse complement strand
GTGTGTGTGTGTGTGTGTGTGTGTGTGTGTGTGTGTGTTCTCCCACATGCGCGTTACTGGGGATTGGATCCAGGGGTGCTCTACCACTGAGCTACACCCCCAGCCCTTTTTATTTTTTTATTTTGGAACAGGGTCTCGCTAAGTTGCCGAGGCTGGCCTTGAACTTGCCATCCTCCTGTCTCGGTTTCCCAAGTACCATGCTTTTATTTTTAAGGCAAAGCACGCCCTCTAGTGCTCCTGTGATGCTCCTTCTCACACCAGTCCCAGGTCCAGCCACACCCTTCCTGAGCTCACACTGTGCTCCCAGCCCTGTGCTCAGCCAGGTCTAGTCTCCACCTTGAAGGCCTTCACAAGGTAGCAGGAGCCTGAAGAAAGGCAGGATGCATCAAATCTTCCACCTTATGTAAAAGGCGGAGCTGTGGGCATCCTGAGGGAGGGAGCTCAGTGCCTGGGTTTCCTGAAGTTCCGTGTGACTGAAAGGGTTCTGAACCTGGGACTGAAGGGCTTCATGTTCAGCTCTCTTTCCTCCAGTTCTGAGACTTTGGAATGAGTAGGGTCCCCCTTTACTCTCCTGCAAAGGGGGACAGTTAAAATGCATTCAGAAGGCTGGTATAAGGATGAACAGAAGCAAAGGATGTTAAAGTTCCTAGCTCAATAAAGTGAAATTCCATTTGAATTGTGAGATAGGGTGTTCTCTGTTCCTGGGAAAATTCGGAGGTGGCCAGGCAGCAATGTGGTGAGGGGGGGCAGGACCAGCTGGGGAGAGGGGGTGGGGGCAGAAAATCATCTGGGGAGAGAGGGTAGGGAAGAGGACCAGCTGGGGGGAGAGAGTGGTGGAGGACGATCGGCTGGGGAGAGAGAGTGGGGGCAGGAAATCTGCTGGGGAGAGTGGTAGAAGAGGACTAGTTGGGGACAGAGAGTGGTGGAGGAGGACCAGGTGGGGAGAGAGGGTGGGGAAGAGGACCAGTGGGGAGGGTGGGGGCAGGCCTTTCCTTCGCAACCCATTGCTCCTCCCCACCATTGATCTGCACTCCCCACCACCACCTCCTGCCTGCCCACCACAGGTCCTAGACAGGACTTGCTTACCATATTGGTGGCTAAGAGAAGTGGAAAGATTGTGGGTGTTCCCCATGGCCAAGGACCCTGGAACGAGAGAGCTCTAAGAGCCACTCCAGAGAACTCCTTACCCACGGTCATTCTCACTGCCAGCAGTCTGGAAAGAGCTCAGGGAGGACCTCAAGCCTCATCAAGATCTAGGTCCTTATCCTCTATTTAGGAAGGGGTAGGACCCTGCTAAGGGTGGGGAGGAAACCCCTCCTCAGGCTTCTCCCAGGCTTCTGAAGCTGTGTGGCACTAAAACCAGGGGAGCAAATAGTCGGAGGAATACGTCTTCCACTCCCAGGCTCAGAAACCGGCCTTTGTTTCCTTGAATGTATTCATTCTATTCACTGCAGGACCATGGAAAACCACAGCAAAGGCACTTCTTAAGTTCTAATTCAAAAAGCTTAATCACATCTTGGCAGCTTTTCTCCATGACACAGAAACATAAACCTTGTTCTCTCTCCTCTGCTCCTCAGGTTTGGGTATAGGCCTGACTTTGAGAATATCACAGCACTTACAAAAGGAGAAACCAGAAATCATAAGCATCCTGATGATTTTGGTTGGCTCAGCTCCCATTTCTTGGGCAAAGTCCTCAGCACTTCTTCACAGGGCACTAGCAGGGCAGCTAGAGGATTGTGGAGAACTCAAAGCTCAGAAGAGGCCAAGGTCACTCAAGGGGGTGGGCACCGAGGGGTCACCTAGCACCTAGGCCTGCAGGAAGGAAGGATGCTGGGAGAGGGCACTGAAGGGCCACCCAAGCCACCCAGCACTGAGGCCTACAGGAAGCAGGGACACTGGGGAAAGCCACCCAGGCCTATCCAGCACCCAGGCCTGCAGGAAGGAGGAACCTGGAATGGGGGGCACCAAGACAGATGCAGTGGTACAGAACAAGAAACCCATGAGAAAGGAGCAAGGAATTCAATGAAGACAGGGCCACTGTGAGAACACAGCTAGTAGGGAGAACAGAAGCCTGTGGTCGGGGAGCCAAGCAGTGGTGTCTACTTGGACCAGCCCATGAGAGCAGTTGTTAGAGTTTCAGAACTTTTGTGAGCTGGCTGACATCGCATTGGTCACCGAATGTTGGCCACTCGTGCTGTAGAAATTGGCAAATGTGGGTGCTTGCCCCCTCCAACCCCTTAATGGACAGTTGTGGAAGTGTATGGGCACATCTCTGACTGTGGAGCCCTGGGCTCCAGGCGGTGGAACCCGGATCCAGAAGATGCAGCTTGAGAGGTGATTGGACAACCAAACCCCCTTCTCTGACCTCGTACTCTGAAGAGTCTGCTGCCCACGAGCATCAGGAGATACCTGTCTTCTGCCCCACAGCTCCCAGGGACTCACACAGGAGCAGGAGGGGTGATCACAGTCTGGACTAGTGGTTCTCAAAGTGGAACCTTACCTGCTCAATGGGAAACTCTGGTAATGAGGCCCAGGAATCTGTGCTTTCACAAGCTCTCCTGGTGACCCTGGTACTTTCGTGACTCTGGGAACCACCAGGCCAGGTAATGAGGGGTGGGCCCAATCTGTGAACCAAGGCCACAGATTTAAAAACAAGCCACTGCCAGGACAAGGACAATTGGAAAGAGGGTGGATCAAGGGGCACAGGTGGCAGAGCAATGGTCTAGGGAGAACACTGTATGACGTGGAGGGTCAGGGAGCTGCTGTCCCAGGTCTCAGTGATTCCTATATATCACCAAGCACTGGACCTCTGTGGAGTTTACAACGCCCACTCGCCCACCCATCTGCTCATTCAGTCATTCATCCAGCAATCATCGTGGAGATAACCATTTTTGGAGGGTTCTGTGCATTGGAAAATAGGAGCGAATAAGTCACTTTCTCTACTCATAAATATCTCATGCTGGAGGGAAACAGTGGGAAAATGTCATTATAATGAGAAATGGACATGTACCTACAAGCGCCTCTGAACCAGAGGCAGGAGGGAGCCGCCCACCTACCTGCCCTGGCTGGGAAGGCCTTTGTCCCAAGTATTTCATCAATATATGAAAAAATGGCCGGGCGTGGTGGTGCACGCTTATAATCCCAGTACTTTGGGAGGCGGAAACTGGAGGATCCGGGTTTGCGGCCAGCCTCAGCTCTCTCTCTCTCTCTCTCTCTCTCTCTCTCTCTCTCTCTACTTAGTGAGGTCCTCCGCAACTTCATGAGACCCGGTTTCAAAATAAAGTATAAAAAATAGGGCTGGGGGTATAGCGCGGAGGTAGAACGCCCCTGGGTTCAATCCCCGGTACCGCAAAAAAAATATGAAAAAATGTTCAATATCATTAGCAATCGGAGAAATGCAAATCAAAACTGCACTGAAGTTTTACCTAACCCCGATTAGAATGGCAATCATCAAAAATACAAACAATAATAAATGCTGGTGAGGATGTGGGGAAGTAGGAACTCTGATACATTATTGGTGGGGTCGCAAATTAGTACCGTCCACTTTGGAGATCAGTGTGGAGGTTCCTCAGCAGAATCAGAATGGAACTGCCATATGAACCAGACAACCACTCTTGGGCTTCTACCCAAAGGGACCAAAACCAGACTAACATAGTAACGCAGGCATATCTATGTTTACAACAGCACAATTCACAATAGCCAAACTATGGAACCAGCTTAGGTGTCCTTCAACAGATGAATGGATTACAAAATTATGGGTATACACACAATGGGATTCTATTCAGCCATAAAGAACAAAATTATGTCATTTGCAAGAAAATGGATGGAACTAAAGAATATTATGCTAAGTGAGATTAGTCAGTCACAAAAAAATGAAAGTCAGATGTTTTCCCTCAAATGTGGAAACTAGGGAGAAATTGAGATACAAAAGAGACTCTAGACAAAGAAGGGAAAATCCTAGTGGAGTTATGGAGGGGGCCTAAGGGAGGGAAGAAGGTGGGGGGAGGGAGATTCAATGAAGGAAACACTTCAGTGACATCATATACATCAATTAATGCCAATTTCAATGTCATGCATAGGAGGGAGTCGGGTAGGAGTTGGGAGAAGGCTTATAGGGAGGCTATGTACATGTATGTCTCTATCATTCTGAACTTCATCATGATATATGATTAAAATACAATTAAAAATAAAAGAAAATAAAATAGCTGGTGTTCTGGAGGGAAACAGTGGGCAAAATGTAACTACAATGAGAAATGGACACCTGGTGCATACAAGCACCTCTGAACTCAGAGGCAAGAGGGAGCCGCCCACCTACCTGCCCTGGGTGGGAAGGCCTTTGCCCCAAATGTTTCATCTGCTTCTTATAAACCACCCTGACAACATTGATTTTGCTCTGTTATACAGAGAAGGAAACATGAGCTCAGAGAAGAGAAGTGACTTTTCTAAGAACATACAGCTTTAAACGTCAGGGCCAGGATGAAATCCAAGTTCTGCAAAGCTAATTCTACCCCTTTTCTCTGTGGGATTGGGGCCTGAAGGATTGAACATTCCCAGCTTGCCAGTGCTAACTGTGCTTTGGGGCATTAATATTAATATCAAACAAGACCATAAGGATTTATATTACCAATTAATTTATAGTAAGAAGCTCTGGCTAATCAGGAGACCCTTTAGGGAAATAGCAACCCAAAGAGTTTATGCAAAACAATACCTGTATTTGCTCTCCAGTCTGAGACATGTGAGGGCAAGACTTTTGAGATTGCCTGCATGTGAATCCTAATACCTCAAATCTAATAGCTGCGCAACCCTGGACTTCAATCTCCCCAAGTGCAGAATGCAATAGGAAAATCCACCTCTCTAGGTGACTGGGACTGTTACCAGGAGTGCACACAAAGTTCCAGGAGCAGAATACCTACTCAGTAAATGGCAGCTCATGATTTGAGATTTCCCCCTTGCAGTTTCCCAATAAGCACTATAATTCCCCAGTGAGTAAGGCAGGTGAGATCCACAATACCTGTGGGTACATGTGGTTCAAAGTCAGGCTTTTTGTTTTAGAACTATCCTAAATTGTGCTGGAAAACCTTAAATTTCATCCAATGTTTGGCTTAGAAAAAATTGTAGAAAGCTTATGCTATGCCCCATTAAAAACAATGTCAATATATTTCTCATTTATTTTGCGGTCTTTTATTCTGCATCAGTGACATTAAAGATTTTTTGTATCAATAGTTGTTCATTGGATATTGCCAAGCTGTTGCTATTTTTTCCCCAAACCTAGCAAAACATTTGGCTGGAAGTCAGTGCTTGAAATTTAATTCTCCAAGTCCAGGAACACAGGACAATGAGAAACCAGAGCCCTCCAGCTCCAGAGCTGATTCTAGAATAGCTCTTTATTCCTTAGCAGGCATGTGCCCTCTAGAAACACTGATTTGAGAAGAAGCAATCTCATTCTTGGAAACCTTTGAGAGTGGAAACCAGCTCTGGTAGAGTGAGAAATGGACTCTCCAGTGCTGCAGGCATCTTCAAGCCATTCCAGAGCTCTGCTAGACCTCCAGCTGTAGGGAATCAACAGGAATCCTGCCTCCAAGGACTCTCAGGCCTACAGGCAGGAGAGCCACATGACAGTGGAGAAGGAACTCTACCAGTTGTTAAATAAGAGAAGAGGAAGGAGGGTTCTTTTTATGGCCCAGAGGTAGAAGAGACCAAGCAGCTTATGTAAGTCACATTTGACTTCATGATAAAAAGTCATTTGTTTCACAAGGAAAAGTCCAAACTTCTTTTGAGTGCCTATGTGTCTCAATTAAAACTCATTGGTTGTGATAAAGGGGAACAGTTCAAGAGGCAAATTTCTAGAAACATACAACCTACTTAAATTGAACCAAGATGATATAGAAAACCGAAACCAACCAATATTAAGCAAAGAGATAGAAACAACAATAAAAAGCCTTCTAATAAAAAGCCAAGCTCTAGATAGATTCCCAGCTGAATTCTACAAAACCTTTATGGAAGAACTAAACCTAATCCTTCACAAATTATTTCATGAAATAGGAAGAGATGGAATTCTTTCAAATTCCTTCTTTGAAGCAAGTATCACCTTAATACAAAAACCGAATAAAGATACCTCAAGAAAAGAACATTACAGACCAATATCCTTGATGAACATAGATCCAAAAATCCTAAACAAAATTCTAGCGACACACATTCAAAACCATATCAAGAAAATTGTACACCATGACCAAGTTGGTTTCATTCCAGGGATGCAAGACTTGTTCAACATATGCAAGTCAATACATATAATTCACCACATAAATAGAACTAAAGACAAAAATCACATGATCCTCTCAATAGATGCTGAAAAGCACTTGATAAAATCTAATACACATTCATGTTAAAAGCACTGCAGAAAATTGGAATAGAAGGAACTTACTTCAACATCATAAAGGCAATATATAACAAACCCAAAGCCAACATCATATTGAATGGGAAAAACTGTAAGAATTCCCTTTAAAAATCATGAACAAGACAAGGATGCCCATTATCACCACTCCTTTTCAATATAGTTCTTGAAACTCTAGCCAGAGCAATAAGGCAAGAGAAGGAAATCAAAGGAATACAAATAGAAAAAGAAGAACCGAAATTAGCTTTAAGATGACATGATCCTATACTTAGAAGACCCAAAAAACTCAGTCAAAAGACTTCTAGAGCTGATTAACAAATTTAGCCAAGTAGTAGGATACAAAACCAATTTAAAAAAACCCAATAGCTCTTCTATACACCAACCATGAATCCACTGGAAAAGAAATCCAGAAAACAATTCCATTCACAATAACCTCAAAAACAATAAAATATCTAGAAATAAATCTAACCAAGGAGGTAAAAGACCTCTACAGTGAAAATTATAAAACACTAAAAAAAGAAAGCTTGACTTCGGGTTGGGATGGAGGGAAGTTTGCCAAGAAATGGAAACGAATTGAGCCTTGAAGGAAAGTCTCAACAGGCACAGAGATGGGAAAGAACCCCAACCAAAGGGTGAAGGAAAGTCCAAAGGTAATTGGACAGCAACCAGTGACCCCAAATTCCAAAACCAAAGAGTGAAGGAAAGCCCAGGGCACACTCAAACAGCAACCAGTGACAGCAAACCAAGGTGGAATCAGGTGCCAGTAGTTAACCGAGGCCGACAGGGTGGAACCTGAGCCGGCACAACATGGTCCTCCCAGGGCCTGGTTGTGTAGGGCTACTTGGGCCCGATCTGCAGGTGCATCTTCCTGGAACCACACACACCCTGGCCTCCTGTTGACCATCCATTCTCACTCTGGCATCACCTCTGTGACTTCAACCAACTTCCACAATAGGGCAGTGAAATCAGTGTCATTTTTTCTCATTTTGCATATGAGAAAATTGAAGCCTAGAGAGACTAAGCTAACTACCTAAGGTTGCACAGAAAGTAAGTGGCAGGTGCCGTTTGTGCGACACCAACACCTGTACCCAGAATTGCTCCAGTGTCTGTCCTCCAAGGAGTCTGTCTTTTCCTTGTCAACTTGCAGATTGTCACAAAGCTAGCCCCAGGCACATCAGATTTTCGTTGGTTCTGACCCGTGTGCCTCAGTTAATTCCTGGCACCTATTTCTATCTTGTTATCTCCTCAATGGTTTCACTACAAAAATGACCCATAATTGCAGATCACCTAAGTTGGTTGAGCGGAAGGGGCTGAGAATGGCATATCCACACAAATTCCTGGAGAATTTCTGGTGCAGGCTGAAGCCTAGGCAATTTCCATCAGGTTTTCTGTCCCTTTTGTGTCTTTGGGTTCTGCGCTCTTGGATTTGGTATGGCTGCCTATTTTCATCTGCAAAACTTCTCACAACAGCATCATGGCTTTGATGAATGCTTCTGAAAGCAAAAGAGCATCAAGAGTTAGCACAGAAGGTGAGAAAAGCACCTCAAAACAGAAAAATATGTGTGCTTCAACTTTTTCTCATTTAAATATGAAGATAAATTCAAGCACTCTTTGGTGTGAACAGTTCCAACCCTGTGAATTAGAATCGACGACAGTAAATACATGAGGCTGCATGGAAGCTATCTTTAGTTTGCTAATTATGAAGTATGGGGCTGAAATCATTTGTGTTGATTTACCCAATTTCCTATTGTCAAATTCTATGTCTATGCTTGATGTGATTATGTTAATGTGCTAATTAAGTTTAGTGTCCTTTATTGTACATTCTTCTCTCAGTAGCATAAGAAACTGCTAGGAGAAGTATGTTTTCCTTGAATGTCGTCTGAAATTCGTAGGGCAAATGCCCTGTGAGAGTAGGAGATGTTATCTTGTGGGCTGAGTTGGCTTAGATACAACTTAATTTGAACAATTGACCATATTTTTGAGGAGCAACAAGCTTGTAAAGAAAGAGAGTTCCAACTGTGCAGCTGTGCTCAGCCTTCAGGCTGGATGGACAGTGAGCAGTGCCTGTTTCTTGTGGCCTGAGGGGACACTGAAATCCAGGGAGGGAGCAGAAGCCAGGAATATGCTGCTCCTGTGTTCTACCCAAGCCACCGTGCACTGGAAGTTATGTCTTGTTCTGTTTCTTCCTGACTTGATTATGCAGACATTTTCATTATTTTGCATGTTGGTATTACTTCTGATTTTCATTTGAAAACTCTAGGAAAAGGCCTGAGGCCCAGGTCTTGTCTGAGATAATGCTTCTTTCTTTCTTTCTTTCTTTCTTTCTTTCTTTCTTTCTTTCTTCTTTCTTTCTTTCTTTCTTTTTCTTTCTTGCCTTTTTTTTTCTTTTGATACTGGGGATTGAACCCAGGGGCATTTTACCTCTGAGCTTATTTTTTATTTTGAAACAGGATCTCACTAAGTTGCTGAGGGTCTTACTAAGTTGTCAAGATTGGCTTCCAACCTGCAGTCTTCCTGTCTCAGCCTTCCAAGTACTGGGATTAAGAACTACTAAATTGTAGTAAGGCATACACCACCACACCCAGCTGGATATTTCTTGAAAGAGTCAATTGTTTTGATTTGCAAGTTAAACTATGATATTTGGTTAATACTTAAAATTGTAATTTCATGTTATTGAAAGAGCTTTTTTAGATTTATTTAGACATGCGTTTTTATCATCTATCACTCACACATACATTAGTTGAGCTTTTCCTAAATCTGGATTGTATCTGTAGTTGTTCTTTTGAATCCCTTTCAACTCAAAGTCAGCATCCCTATTTGTTTTTACAGTAGCACCCTCTGGACCATGAAGACTGACATTTTAGTCTTCTTGTACAATAAAAGTACTGAGGAGTTAATAAAGGAGAAACAATGAGACTTTAACAGGGGAGGCAGCTGAGCCTGGAGGTACAGCCACAGTGGGATCCTGAGCTGTCCTCTGACAGTGGCAGTCTCTCTCCACTCAGTGCGGTGAGATCCTTTATGTGAAATAATGGCAGAAAGAAGGGATGAGAACTATGATCACACTTCTGTAAGTGTGCATGTCAATGAGGAAAAAGTCAGTAGGGGAATTTATAATGCTGTTGATAGTTCCAAATGAGTTTTGTACTCTTGATGTGTCTTTTATTTCCTTTGGGCTGTTTTTTTCTCAATTCTTTATATATTTTTTAAATTTTTGAAATAATTTCAGGCTTATAGTAGAGTTGTAAAAAAAATAGTAGAGCCAGGTGTGGTGGTGCATGCCAGTAATCCCAGTATTTGGAAGGCTGAAACAGGAGGATTGCAGGTTCAAGGCTAGCCTTAGCAACTTAGTGAGACCCTCAGAAACTTAGCAAGATTCTGTTACAAAATAAAAAGTAAAATGGAGTCTGGGGATATAGCTCAGAGGTAGAATGCCTCTGAGTTCAATCCCCAGTAAAACACACACACACACACAAAGTAGAGATAACAGACACCTATAAATCTTTCCAGCAAAGAGAGGGAAGTTAGAAAGGATGGTGGAGTGGGGAAGGACGAGAGGAGACACACAGGGCAGAGGGGGTCGTACACGGAGGCTCAGTATTTGCCTCTGCTCCCTCTACTTCCTGGAAGGCCATGCTTCCATTCCTGGCCTCTTGCTATCTCAAAGAGAAGTTAGAAGGAGATCAAAATCCCTCAGGATCATTATGTATTATACAGCAGAAATCCTTTGTCTCGAGTGCCAGGGCTGAGAGGGTTGTGAAGTAGGATTGGGGTGACTGCTTTCTCCCACCAAGTTTAAAGAAAAGAAAAAGGAAACGCAAGGCTCAGGTCCTTAGTGTTTATCAGTACCAAGGTGGGTCCGCCCTGGTCATTTCTGGAAACCTGCACCCAGAACTGTGTGCTAGGGACCCAGCGGGTCTGTGTTAATTAAAAAAAAATGCAAATCTCAGCTTCAAATTCAACAGCCTCTTTTGGAATTTAAAAGAGTTCCAGGTTGTTTAAAGGTTGAGTGGAATTCCTAAGCCGGTTAACTGGTCACAGTCTACTAGCTCTCATAATTAGCATGAGACCGCTGTGTTGTGTAAATGCCACTCAGTATTCCACAATGACTAACTGCTCCATTTCAGACTGTTTACTTAGGAGGGGCCGACATCCACAATCAACGTCCCTGCCTTCAACCTGTGTAATACTGAGCAGGGAGAGAGGTGAGCTGAGCCCAAATCCTCCACTCCACCCTTCTCAGTGGCTGCCCCCAGCCACAAGCTCTGGAACAGCCAGTGACCTGTCTCACCTGGCAACCGGTCTGCATGACCTTGAAAGAGTCACCTCTTCTGCCCAGAGCCTGTTTCCTGTCTGCAGACTCTGGGGAAGGCTGGGTGATGACAAAGGCACTTTCCACCCCTGAGGACTAGTGATGGGGGAGAAGATGGAATATCTCCTTCCTTGTGAAATTCAAACATACTCATTACTTACCCAAAACTCCAGCAAGGGACAGACCCCAGGCAGAATGTGGAAAGCGTTCTGGTTCCGAGCAGTCATCCACCTGCTCCCTGTCTTTTTGCAAAAAAAGAGAGAGAGAGAGAGAAGAAGAAGGAGGAGGA
>PVJS01061432.1:0-10992 GCA_004027185.1 Glis glis | reverse complement strand
CTCTCTCTCTCTCTCCCTCTCTCTCTCTCTCTCTCTCTCCCTCTCTCTCTCCCTCTCTCTCTCTCTCTCTCTCTCTCTCTCTCTCCTTAGTGAGGCTGTCCGCAACTTCATGAGACCCGGTTTCAAAATAAAGTATAAAAAAATAGGGCCGGGGGCGTAGCGCGGAGGTAGAATGCCCCTGCGTTCAATCCCTGGTACCACACACACAAAAAAAGAATATTTCCTTGTGAAAAACATATAATTGTAAAATCTTTCCCTGTCCCTTTGAGGTACATGTAAATTTCTTTAAAAGCTTAATAAGCCTTTTGCCAGTTTTACTAGTCAA
Organism: Glis glis; assembly: GCA_004027185.1. Classification (NCBI taxonomy): domain Eukaryota; kingdom Metazoa; phylum Chordata; class Mammalia; order Rodentia; family Gliridae; genus Glis; species Glis glis. Next base: position 10,667 of record PVJS01061432.1, on the reverse strand, counting down.
TAAAGTCTTTCTTAAAGGCCTTGGAGCCATCTTTTTGAAATGTAGACATTAAGGAAGTTAGTCCCCTCTCCTGTGTGTGTGAGAATTTAACCTAGGTCCTGGCTCCAAGTTGTAAATTCCTGCTTGTCATAAAGATGAAAAATTGTATTTTTCTTTGAGATAAATGCAGTTAATTAACAGTGACAACTTCAATTCACAGGTGAAGTTAGGGTGAACGATAAGGTAGTAGATTATGCTGTCAAGTCCTCTTAGTTGAGGACATGTTACTATTTATTTGAAAACATCTGTGTAATGGATTGTATCTGCCTGGCTTTATAAAAGGATGAGATTTCTTTCTGTCCCTGCAGTCTTATTAGTAGAAAGCCTATGAAGTGCATATGTTTGGTTTACTACCTATTCAATAATGAAACTGTTTGCTTTCTTCATTTGTGGAGAGGATTTTCTGTATTGCCAGGAGATTTGATTTTTAATATTTTCCCAATACCTGACATAGGTAAATTCCCCCTTTAAAACCAAAGATCAGGCCGGGCATGGTGGTACACCCCTATAAACCCAATTCTTGGGAGGCCGAGACAGGAGGACCACAGGTTCCAGACCAGCCTCTTAGCATCCTAGTGAGACTCTGTTTCAAAACAAAAAATAAAAAGGGCTGGGGTTGTAGCTCCAAGGTAGAATGCCTCCCTAGCACCCCCCAAACACCTGAAACTCCAGAACCAAAGATCAGTTTCACTGGTGAATATGCATACAAAATATCCAAATAAAGTAATAGAATATTGAATGAGCTATTCTTGGAATGAAAAATATACCACTGTCAAGCAACGTTTATTGCACAAATGAAAGATAATTACAGTGCCGTTTTAAATGCATATATCATAGCTCTACTAATCAATGGCTATTATTGAACATTTAAGCTTTTTCTAAAGTTTTGCTATTTTAAATAATACTGTGATTGCATACCGTTGAGAAGAAATTTCTAAGCACACCTGTGAGCATTCCTTTAAAATATTTTCAGCCGGGCATGGTGGTGCACACTTGTAATCCCAGTACTTGGGAGACTGAGATAGGAGGATTGCAGGTTCACAGCAAACCTCAGCAACTTAGTGAGGCCCTCTGCAACTCAGTGAGACCCTGTTTCAAAATAAAAGAATAAAATTGGGCTGGGGGTGTATCTCTGAGGTAGAATGCCCCTGGGTTCCATCTCTAGTACACACACACACACACACACACACACACACACACACACAAAATTACCTGATATGTGGCTTTTCTTTTATTCTTTCTCCTTACTTTAAGGTATTATTCAAGGACTACCTATGGCACAAAGCTATCTTTCAGTCTTCTAAGTTATTTTAATTGTCAAAAGACTATCAGTACAAGTTTTTTTTTTTTGTGAGTGTGATATTGGTGATTGAACCTAGGGGCATTCTATCTTCAGGCTACACCCCCAGTCCTATTTTTATTTTGAAGCAGGGTCTTTTTTTGGATGGTCCTGGGGATTGAATCCAGGGATGTTCTACCTCTGAGCTTCCATACCCGGCTGAAAACGGGGTCTTACTAAGTTGTTTGGGGCCTTAATAAGTTGCTGAGGCTGGTCTCAAATCTGCAATCCTCCTGTCTCAGTCTCCCAAGTACTGGGGTTACAGGTATGCACCACCATGACTGGCTTATTACAAAGTTTAAGTATACACCATAAATATATTTGCAGTTTTTTTATAAGTTATTTATGTATATGTCTTAATCTATCTGTGCTGCTATACAGAATATCACAAACTGAGTAATTTATTCATTTATTTATTTTTGGTATTGGGGATTGAACCCAGGGGCATTCTACCTCTGAGCTACACCCCTAACCCTTTTTACTTTGAAACAGGATCTCACTAAGTTGCTGAGGCTGACCTCAAACCTGCAATTCTCCTATCTCAATCTCCTAAGTATTGGGATTACAGGCATGCACCACCATGCCTGGCTTTATTTATTTTTATTTTTGTGGTACTGGGGATTGAACCCAGGGGCATTCTACCTCTGAGCTATACCCCTAACCCTTTTTACTTTGAAACAGCATCTCACTAAGTTGCTGAGGCTGACCTTGAACTTGCGATTCTTCTGTTTCAACCATCCAAGTACTGGGATTGCAGGCATGCACCACTATGCCTGACTTTATTTGTTTTTATGTTTATTTTTGTGGTGCTCAGGATTGAACCCAGGGGCATTCTACCTCTGAGCTATACCCCAGCCCTATTTTGTTTTATTTTTTTTTATTTTGAAACAGGGTCTCACTAAGTTGCGGAGGGCCTAAGTTGCTGAGGCTTGCTGTGAACCTGTGATCTTCCTGTCTCAGCCTCCCAAGTACTGGGATTACAAGTGTGGGCCACCATGCCCGGTCAAACTGAGTAATTTATCAACAACAGAAATTTATTTCTCAGTTCTGGAGGCTGAGAAGTCCAAGATTAAGGGGCGCCATCTGGCAAGGGCCCTCTTGCTGCATCATCCCATGGCAGAAAAGTAAAGAAACAGGGTATGGGATGCACTACCTCTGAGCTACATCCCCTGACATATTTTTTTATTTTGAAACAGGGTCTCAGTAAGTTGCTGAAGCCCTCGTTAATTGCTGAGGCTGGCCTTGAACTTTTGATCCTCCTGTCTCAGTCTCCCAAGTACTAGGATTACAGCCATCACGCCCAGCCAAGGTCCCAACTCTTAATACTGTTAAATGGCAGTTAAGTTTGTAACACATGCCTTTTGGGAGTCACCATCTAAATCATTAGCAGTGTATATTTATTGATCTTTAACAGAAAAATGTCTTTTCTGAATCCATTGGATCATTCTTTCCTTGAACTTTAGTGAATCATCTTGAATGTCCCATGTGAGAAACAACTGCTTTAGCATTATTTTTCATTACTTACCTAGCACTTAAGCTGTTCAAGACTTAAGCACTTGAATATGTACTGTCAAATGTTGAATGCTGATGTGTAAACTTGTATAGTTTAATTTTCTTTGACAAAATTAACTCTCCTGAAGCAAAGCTCCCACTTTTATTGTATGACAGTGCCAACCACATAAATATCAATTATTATATAACTGAGATCAGATTCCTGATCACTGTCACAAGACCTGAATCTTGTTTGCTTTTTCCACAGCCAGGATCATTTTACCCTTGTACAGTATCAGAAGAGGCTTGGGCTGTGCTTGAACCTAAATATGTTTGCTGTTTCAGGTGACATTTAGTGATGTGGCCATAGACTTCTCTCATGAAGAATGGGTATGGCTAGATTCTGCGCAGAGGAATTTATACAAGGATGTGATGGTGCAGAATTATGAGAATCTGGTCTTTCTAGGTAAGGATATCTCCCCCTCCATTGTAGTATGGGGAGGTCTTTGGCCATTCTGAATTGCTGGGGATCCTCCTAAGTAAGTGTATCGTGTTCCCAAAGGCATGTGCAGCTCTCTTGTGCCTGCCTGAAGCTTACTTTCTCATTTCACTGAACATCCTTCAACCCTTGTCTTGGTCTCTCTTATGATGGTCTCCCCTTGAGAACCACAGCTTTAAAAAGTTCTGTATTTTTCCTGTAAGCAGGTCTTTCCATAACTAAGCCATATGTGATCACTTTATTGGAGGATGGAAAAGAACCATGGATGGTGGAAAAAAAACTGTCAAAAGGTATGTTTCTAGGTAAGTCACGTGAATCAGGCAAAGGAGGTCTTTGACAGAGATGCTTGCTGTTAGTCTGGAGGCATTTTTGGGATACTACCTTCAGAGACCCCAGATGTAAACAAAACTGAGGAATCCTTAGATTAGATTTGAAAACAATCGCGCCACCATCCCAGATTATTATGTCTCAGTTATTCGTGCCACATAATCAAAGGTAGAGGATTTGCCATTGTAATAATTTAACTTGATATTTTTTTTTGGGTGGTACTGGGGATGGAACCCAGGGGCATTCAACCTCCAAGCTACACTCCCAGCCCTATTTTATTCTTTTGTTTTGAAACAGGGTCTCACTAAGTTTCGGAGGGCCTCACTAAGTAGCTGAGGCTGGCCGCAAACCTGCTATCCTCCTGTCTCAGCCTCCCAAGTATTGGGATTACAAGCATGTGCCACCACGCCTGGCTTAAATTGCTATTTTATTCAAAACAAAATTATTACTATTATTGTGGTACTAAGGATAAGACCCAGAGGCATTCTACTTCCAAGTTATATCCCCAGCCCTTTTTTATTTTTTGTTTTGAAAACTGGTCTCACTAGGTTGCTAAGAGTCTTGCTAAATTGCTGAGGCTGGTCTTGAACCTGCGATTCTCCTGTCTCAACCTCCCAAGTACTGGAATTACAGTCGTGCGCCACCTTGCCCAGCATGCAAATTAATTTTTCTTAAGTCCACTTAAGGAAATGAATTTACTGATCATTTTAAGCTAAGAAAAGTTGTCAATTAAATGAAAAACCACTTTGTCTTTAAAGCTGAGTTTCATAGATATTTTTATGAACATAAGTGTTAGAGGAAGTAAGAAACATATTAGAATACATTTCTAGGAATAATATTTTCTGATGTCCAATAAATTATGGCTTCACACAGATATTACATAAACTCAGAAAGCCTAAATCTTCTAAATCAATAAGAATATAGATTATTTGCTGTCATAAGTGTTTAATAGATACAAATTCTACATCTTAATCTGACAGCAAATTGATACTAATTGAAGGTTGGAGAAGGCTATAAAATAAAATATGATCTTTTGCATGAATATAAGCACACAACGATGGCTTGGAATATAGAACGCCTTCCACATTTTCTTCTAAGAGCTTCTTTTTTTCACACAGTGATTGCCTATATTTTATCTGCTTCCCTGATTCCCTCTGTGAGCTGTCTGTATTTTCTGTGCTCCACTTGAGCATTGTTCAGAAATTGAAATATATGAATTGTCAAAGCCATGTGTTTTCTAAGGGCTTTGCTTCTTATCTAATTCTCGTATTTCAAGAAATACAAATAAGAGAGTTGCTTTGCTTTTTGATATATTTCAGATTGGGAGTCAAGACGGGAAAACAAGGAATTATCAACAAAGAATATTTATGATGAAGATTCACCCCAAATAGTAATAATAGAAAAAAGCACAAAACAAGGTTATGAATTTTCAAATTTTAACAAGGACTGGAAATATATAGAGAAGTTGGAGGGGAAGCATGGCCATCAAGCAGAGCATTTCAGACCAGTGACCCTCACCTTTCGAGAGAGCCCCCCTGGGGAAAGCGCTTGCAAATACAGTACATTTGGAAGCATCTTTGATTTAAAGCCTACTCTCTCTGAACCACAGAGAATTTCTGCTGAGGGGAGATCACATAAGCATGATATGTTGAAGAGCTTACCAAAAAAGTCAGTTATAAAACACGAGGAAATCAATAGCAGAAAGAAGCTTTTAAATTTAAAGGAAAGCGTAGCAGCTTTTAGTGAGAACCGTCTTACCCATCTCCAGACTAACAGAGAGAAGATCTATACGTGCAGTGAGTGTGGGAAGGCCTTTGGCAAGCAGTCAATCCTTAACCGCCACTGGAGAATTCATACGGGAGAGAAGCCCTATCATTGTCATGAGTGTGGGAAGACTTTCAGCCACGGTTCATCCCTTACTCGACACCAGATAAGCCATAGTGGAGAGAAACCTTACAAATGCATCGAATGTGGGAAGGCCTTTAGTCATGTCTCATCACTGACTAATCATCAGAGTACTCACACTGGAGAGAAACCATATGAATGCATGAACTGTGGAAAGTCTTTTAGTCGCGTTTCACATCTCATTGAACATCTGAGAATTCATACTCAAGAAAAACTTTATGAGTGCCAAATATGCGGGAAGGCCTTCATTCATAGGTCATCTCTTATTCACCATCAGAAAATTCATACTGGAGAGAAACCTTATGAATGTACTGGATGTGGGAAAGCTTTTTGCTGTAGCTCACACCTTACTCGACATCAAAGAATTCATACTGTAGAGAAACAATACGAATGTAACAAATGTCTGAAAGTCTTTAGCAGCCTCTCATTTCTTACTCAGCATCAGAGTATTCATAGTGAAGAAAAACCTTTTGAATGTCAGAAATGTAGGAAAGCCTTCAACCAGCCTGAATCACTGAATATGCACTTGAGAAATCACATTAGATTGAAACCTTATGAATGCAGTATCTGTGGGAAAGCCTTCAGTCACAGGTCGTCCCTGCTTCAGCATCACCGAATTCATACTGGAGAAAAACCTTATGAATGTATTAAATGTGGCAAGACCTTCAGCTGTAGTTCAAACCTTACTGTACATCAAAGAATTCACACTGGAGAGAAGCCATATAAATGTAACGAATGTGGAAAAGCTTTTAGCAAAGGTTCGAATCTAACTGCCCATCAAAGAACACATATTGGACAGAAACCCCGTAGTTCAGTAAACGTGGAAAAGCCTTTAGACCATATGAATCACTATACATGTGAGAAACCATACAAGAGAGAAATTATATGAAGTGGGATTTGTCATAATAAACTTTAGCCACAAAGTCTCCCTAATTTAGTATCAGAAATTTTTGATATGAACAAAGTTTTATGGATGTAGTGAATATAGAAGAGTTTTAGTAGTACATGTCAGAGTTCATGCTGTAGAAACCATGTGAAGATGGGAAGTGTGGGAGAACCTTTGTCAGTATTAATCCCTTAATTGACAAAGGTAAACCCACACTAGAAAAACTGTAAAGGTAGCAAATATGGGACGACGGTAGGCAGTAGAAATATAGAAAATTCAGAAATTGCCGGAAGTCCTTTATTTCAAGTGCTACATTAAAGATGTCACACTGAAGAGAAATCTGATGTAAGAAATGTAGCAGCGCGTTCACTAAGGGTCAACTTGCTAGACACCAAAAGATTAAATGTAGAAACACCTGAAGGATGTAGGAATTATATTTGAATCTTTCTTTGCAGTGATACACTTTGCAAACAGTTCTACAGGAGAGAGGCAAGTATATTATAAGTAAATACACATTTCTTATAGCAGTAGCTTGCAATTTGAGTCCTACATAGAAATTATTTTTAGCTAATGGGCTTGTGAAGATACTTAGTCATCCGGTGGATTCAGTAAATATAATATTGAAAATCAAAGCTGCAGCCAGGCTTGATGGCGCACGCTTATAATCCTAGTACTTGGGAGGCTGAGACCGGAGGATCCGGGTTTGTGGCCAGCCTCAGCTACTTAGTGAGGCCCTCCGCAACCTAGTGAGACCCTGTTTCAAAATAAAGAACAAAAAATAGGGCTAGGGGTGTAGCTTGAAGGTAGAATGCCCCTGGGTTCAATCCCCAGTACTGGAAAAAAAAATTTTGAAAAAGCTGCAAAAGAAGAAAGGTGTTAATAAAACTTTTGGTCTCTAATAAAATAATTTTATATATAAGGTACTTTCACTGTGACTCTGTTTCTTGCAGAATTTTTTGTAACGTCTTAAAGAGCTCGTTTCAGCCATACTATATAGCCTTAGTGAAAGACTGGCAAACCTAAAAATGGCCTGGTTTCTGTGCTAAGAATAATATTTTGGTGAGGTTTACAGTCTACTTTCAGAAAAGAATATAAGCAATAGATGAGAGATTAGAGCAGGCTTAGTTGTGTGGTTTTTAATCTGAATCCTAAAGATGAGTACTAACTATGTAGCAGTGTGTGTGCGCGCGTGCTGGGTAGTCTAGGTAAAGCAGGGAAGCAAATTCTGTCATTACTTGCCGTAGTTGGACTCTGTTCCATCATGTAGTTTCAAGTTCAGTGCTGTTGAAGTGTTATTGCTGTAGCAGTACTGGTAATAGCAACAATTATTTTTCCATCCCCGGGTCATAATTATAGGGACTTACCTTGAAATCAATAGTCCAGAAGTTGTCTCCCGTTAGTTCTCCTGCCCTCCTACCAATTTTGGAAGCATTAACTTTCTGCAGTATTTGGGAGAGTTTTTGTTTTTTGCACTGAACTTGGACAGATAATTATGGTCGGTATGGAGGATGGGTTTGCATATTCTAAGTTCTGATTTTTTAAAAAGCGGTTTAAGAAAGCAATAAAAAGTTGTTACCTTGCTACAGTAAAAGATTGGGCTGAGGTCTTAATATGATATCATTGATAGAACCCTATTTCCTCAGTCATGTCTGTTGACCATTTCTTGAACATCTACTATGGGCCAGATAAAGAAGACACCATCCTCTTCCAAAGCTACAAGCTCTGCATGTTGTGTGTGAGGGGCATACTGGAGTCCTTTCCCTGGGCTTACGTCCGAGCTACATGCGTACTGGCTTTGTGTGGTCTGGGACAAATTATTCCACTGTGTCATGCCTTAGTTTCTCGATTTGTAGAATGGTAATACGCCCATATCACCAAATTATTAAGATTAAATAAGCTGGTATAAAGTACAGCAATGATACTTCAAAGCATTCAGTAAACATTAGCTGTTTTACTCATTTTTGCATGGCTGCTTCATCATTCTGGTATCAAATGTCACATCTTCTAGTGGAGCTTTCTAATCACTTGTCACTCATCTACTTATTGTTTTACTTTTTGTGGGGGGAGAGGTCCTATAAAATACTTTCATTTCCTTCCAATAAATCCCCTCTGGTGTTGGAGCCATTTTAGGGGTAATATATTTCTTGCCCCAAATAATTTGAGGACACAAAGAGACCAGGCAAGAGGTGAGAAAACACAGCAGGGATGTGGGAAGGAAGGAATATAAAGCCGGACATGGTGGTGCATGCCTCTAATCCCAGTATTTGAGAGGCTGAGACAGGAGGATGGCAGGTTTGAGGCCAGCCTCAGCAATGTAGCAAGACTCAGCAACCTAGCAAGACCCTGTTTCAAAACAAAACATAGGAAGGACTGGGGGTGTAGCTTGGAGGTAGTGTGCCCCTGGGTTAATCCCAGTACTACCAAGAAAAAAGAACAGAAGGTCCCTGAGTGGAGGAAAGGTGAGGCTTTATGGGTGAGGGCTGAAGTTTGCAAATCCTCCACATTACTACAGTACAAGGTCCCGGGCTGCATGCAGTTGCCCTCGCGCTCTGAGTGAAGGTTACAGCCATGTCACTGAAGATCACTGGTGCTTGAAAAGTCGAGCTGTCATGCCGTAAGGTGGGCTAGTCAGATGTGATTAGAGCCTGTTGCTCAGTCTTAGTAAAGTTCCAGAAAAAAAGCACTGATCACATCACTTTCTGGGAGTCAAGCTCTGTGCTGGGCTCTGAGGGGTTGCAATTGTACTGCCTTTAAACAGGTTGCAATTGTACTGGAGAAAAACGCCTATACAGAGAAGTCATTAATGAGACACAGGAAACAATGACAAGGTCACGTGGCCTAAGAGGTGCTGAAAGTAAATGTTCATTAAAGACAATAAGGAAAAGTTAATCATAATGTTAGCAGCAGCAACTGAACCTCATGGGTCCTCACTGGGTGCCTGCACAGTGTGCTGAAGGCTTTATATGCAGCGTTCAAGCAATTAAAGAGTCCCAGCTTCTACAGCTTAGTGAGACCCTGTTTCCAAATAAAAACAAAATAGGGCTTAGGGTGTAGCTCACAGATAGAATGCCCCCGGGGTTCCATTCCCAGTGCCACAAATAAAAAATAAGTAGTCCCAGCTCTGGACCTAAGTTCAACCTACTGAGAATGACATCTGCCCACCATTGAACCTTGGGGAAGTCACTTTATTTCTTGATTTATGCATTGAGACAAAAATAATCCCCAGTTTATTAGATGGCTGTGAAGTTTAAAGAGAAAATACTCCTGAAGCAAACATTGCAGTACTTGGCACAGACAAGTTGTGTGGTGTGTTTTTCCTTTGTTTAGTGTTCTTCCCACAGACTAAGGTAAATGTCATAGTCATCTCCATGAATGGGGGGAATACTAAGAAGTTAATTTCACACTTCTACACCACATACCATCAATTCCTTAAAAGGAAACTTCTTGTAATCCCTGATCTGGATTTAGGATTCTGGGCTGTAACCCCATTAGCAGGAGAAGTCCTGAAGAATCCCAGTAAGCCATCACCCCTCATATCGGTGTGCTAGAGTCAGGTGCTGGGGATGGGGGACACAATCTCACACAGGTGTGAGAGATTGGGGATCATTTCCCTCACCTGTGCTGAGGCAGGTGGCTGGGTAAGTACTGCAGATTCAGGTGAACCCTCTCCCAGACCCTAGTGAGGTGGGTTCTATCCAGATTTCCCCATTTTATCGCCCACAACTGACAACATATTTAGAGGTATATTATTTCAGATGCTAAAAATTTTACCAAATGCTAACATATACAGACAACTCCACCCCAAAACAGTAGAATAAACATTTCCCCTGAGTGTACATGACATATTCTCTAGGATAGACCACATGCTACACCATGAAAGAGTCTCAACAGATTTAAAGGAACAGATATCATACAGAGTAACCTCCCTGACAACAACAGAATGAAGTTAGAAATAAGAAAGGAAAACAGCCGGGCGTGGTGGCGCACGCTTGTCATCCCAGTACTTGGGAGGCGGAGACCAGAGGATCCGGGTTCGCGGCCAGCCTCAGCTACTTAGGCCCTCCGCAACTTCGTGAGACCCGGTTTCAAAATAAAGTATAAAACATAGGGCTGGGGGTGTAGCTCGGAGGTGAAACGCCCCTGGGTTCAATTCCCGGTACCACAAAAAAAAAAAAAAAAAA
>PVJS01061431.1:0-11011 GCA_004027185.1 Glis glis | reverse complement strand
TTTTTTTTTTTTTTTTTTTTTTTGCGGTACCAGGGATTGAACCCAGGGGCGTTCTACCTCCGCGCTACACCCCCAGCCTATTTTTTATACTTTATTTTGAAACTGGGTCTCACAAAGTTGCGGAGGGCCTAAGTAGTATTGCTTTTTTTTTCCAGTTTGGGGTAATTTCCCAATTTAATAAGTATATTTTATGTCTTAATCAAAACATTAATTTTTTAAAAACCATGTTTATTCAAATGGGGACAAAGTCTCTCCTAGCCGGGCATGGTGTGCACGCTTGTAATCCCAGTACTTGGGAGGCGGAGACCGGAGGATCCCGGTTCGCGGCCAGCCTCAGCTACTTAGTGAGGCCTCTGCAACTTTGTGAGACTGGTTTCAAAATCAAGTATAAAAATAGGGCCGGGGGTGTAACTCGGAGGTAGAATGCCCCTGGGTTCAATCCCCGGTACCGCAAAAAAAAAAAAAAAAAGAAAAATCTCTCCTAACTTACTTTTTTTTTTTTTTGGTAGTGCCAGGGATCAAACCCAGGGCTGCCTGCATGTTAAGCAAGCGCTCTACACTGAGCCACATCCCCAGCCCCTCTCTTTGCTGGTATTAACCCCTTTGATGTGTGGCCAGGCAGTCAGCATGTTGGTACTTGACACATAGGTCTTAGTCTCCTGTAGGAAAAGCATCTCTTGAGAGACTTTTGTCACTTGCTTTTGGAGATAAGAAACACTGCTGGAGGCATGCCTCCATCTTCCTACCACTCTGGTGAAGTGATCACAGGGCTCTGACTTGAGCTTGTGTGTGCATGTGCGTGTGCGTGTGCATGAGTGTGTGTGTGTGAGAAAGTGTGTGCGTGCGTGTGTGGGGGGGTACTAGATCCAAGCTACGCCCCAGACCTTTTTATTTTGTATTTTGAAAAACAGGGTCTCACTAGGTTGCTGAGAGTCTTGCTACATTGCTGAGGCTGGCCTTGAACTTGCGAATCCTCCTGTCTCAGCCTCCTGAGGACTGGGATGACAGGTGTGTGCCACCACACCCAGCTTGGGTTGGCTTTATCTAAACTGACATCCTGTAGCCACCTTGTATCCCTTGCTGAGAGCCCACGAACTCCACTCAATCCTCAGCACGTTAGTGTAACTGGTGTCACATTCTCTGCTTAACAAATGGGCCACGGGGCACCAAGACAATGATACAAGTCGGGTGTGGTGGCGCACACAGGAGGATCACAGGTTCGAAGCCAGCCTCAGCAACTTAGCGAGACCCTGCTCCAAAATAAAAAAAATAAGCTGGGCATGGTGGCGCACGCTTGTAATCCCAGTACTTGGGAGACTGAGACCGGAGGACCTGGGTTCGCGGCCAGCCTCAGCTACTTAGTGAGGCCCTCTGCAACTTAGTGAGACCCTGTTTCAAAATAAAGAACAAAAAATAGGGCTGGGGGTGTAGCTCGGAGGTAGAATGCCCCTGGGTTCTATCCCCAGTTCCGGAAAAAAAAAAAAGCCACAAGCGTAGCCGGCCATAGTGGCACAGGCCTGTAATCCCAATACTTGGGAGGCTGAGGCAGGAGGATCACAGGTTCGAGAACAGCCTCAGCAACTTAGTGAGATTCTGTTCCTAAATAAAAACTAAAAATGTCTGGGGGTGTAGCTCGGAGGTAGAATGTCCCTGGGTTCAATCCCCAGTACCAAAAAAATAAAAAGCCACAAGTTCTGCATCTCCCTGAGTCCCAGGACCTGTGTTGGTTTTGTCTGGCTAGAAGGTTGCAGGGTGCTGGCCACCCCTCAGTGTCCGCATCCCCCACTCTTCCCCAGCCAAGTCTGCTTCTCCAAGAGCACCTGTTTCCAGTTTACCAAGGAGCCCCCGGCTTTGCTCCGAAACATCTGTCCGTCATCAACCAAGGCTTCCATTGCCAGGTGGGGCCTGGGCGGCTAGAAATGACCTGCCACCTCCGTGTGCAAATTGGAAAATGCACCTGCCCCTCAGCCGCAGCATCAAAGAACAGGACGAAGTCCCAGGAGCAACATCATTTGGCTGTCCCCCTTCCCAGGCTGGCTGGAGTGGGCACGGAGCCAGGAGACTGCGGCAAGGTGCTGGGAGGGGGCGACCGGAAGCCTGGCCAGGCGGGCTCCTTCCCCGACGCACTCCTCTGCTCTGGGTCGTCTCTGGATCTCCCCCCTCTAATTCATTTTCATTCAGTTACTTAACACAGATCACAAGCCAGCGCTCTGATCCGCTGAGCAAGAGGGGGCTCGTGTTAGGAAGATTAGAAAAAGTATGGGCCTGGGCACACTGCAGAAGAGCATCCCCCCATCTTTAGTAAGGAAAAATTATTTTTTTTCTCCTCAATCTTCCCAGTTTTTAAGGAGATTTACATTTGTTTACTATGCCAAAGGTGGTCATTTCTTTTTTTTAAACCGTGTCATACATAATGAAATTTAGGTGGTTTTTTTTTGTGTGTGTGTGTGGTACTGGGAATTGAATCCAGGAGCATTCTACCTCCAAGCTACACCCCCAGCCCTGTTTTTTATTCTTTGTTTTGAAACAGGGTCTCATTGAGTTGCAGAAGGTCTCACTAAGTAGCCGAGGCTGGCAGTGAACCTGCGATCCTCCCGTCTCAGCCTCCCAAGTACTGGGATTACAAGCATGCGCCACCACGCCCGGCTTGAAATTTAGGTTTTAAGACAAAGTCAAAGCACTGTATACTTATCGAACGCATAGTATATGTTCAATAAAGATGTGTTGTTTGGGTTTCTGGATTGTGAGTCAAAATATGTTGCTTGAACTGGGCATAGCAGTACACTCCTATAATCCCAGTACCTGGGAAGCTGAGACAGGAGGATCACAGGTTTGAGACCACCCTTGGCTACTTAGTGAGATCCTCAGCGACTTAATGAGACCCTGTTTCAAAATAAAAAATGAAAAGGGCTGGAGGTGTAGCTTGGGGGTAGAATGCCCCTGGGTGCAATCCCCAGTACCAAATAAATAGATAATATAAAATAAAAAATAAATAGGGCTGGGGGTGTAGTTTGGAGGTAGAATGTCCCTGGGTTCAATCCTGTGTGTGTGTGTGTGTGTGTGTGTGTGTGTGTGTGTGTGTGTGTGTCTGTATGGGAGCACAGATTTAAAAAGGTGATATATTCTTACAAAGAAATCATACCCATTAATTAATTAATTAATTCGCTACCGATGCATGCAATAACAGAAATAAAAGCCAAAAGTATTGTGCTAAGCCCCCCAAAAGTCAGACAAAATACTACATACTAAATGATCCCAAATATATGAAGAAAAGAACCAATGAAACTAATCCATGGTGCTAAAAGTCAGAATCGTGGTTGCTTCTTTGGAGATGTACTGACAGGGAAAGAGCAGAGGGACTTTCTGGGCTGTGGGAACTGCTGTATCTTGGTACAGTTGGTGTTTCTACAAGCATGCATATGGTTAGAAATTAATACCGCTTAAGAGTTCTGCATTTTGATGGATATAACCTATCCTTTATAATTTTTGAAAGAGTCCAATTTTGCTATCAAGTGTCCCTTTAAAAATCTCCTCTCCTCTCCTCTCCTCTCCTCTCCTCTCCTCTCCTCTCCTCTCTCTCCTCTCCTCTCCTCTCCTCTCTTTTTTATTTCTCTCTCTCTGCTCTGGGTGCCCAGAACAGATTTCCTCCACCACACCCTGTCACCATGATGTTTCTGCCCTGAAGCCAGCCAACCGTGGACTGAACCTCTGAAACTGTGAGCCAAAGAAACCTTTCCTCTTCTAAGTTGTTCTCGTCAGGGATTTTGGTCACAGCAATAAAAAACAAACAAACAAACAAACAAACAAAACCCAAAACTAAAACCGGCACTACTGGGAGGTCATAGAGCCTTTAAGAGCCGGGGCCTAGTGAGAGCGCTTCAGGTCACTGGAGCCCGTCCTGTTCCTCTTCCCTCCTGTGTGTCATAGCTAAGCTGATGTACTCAGGTACTGTCATCGTCGCAGGAGGCTGGCGGAGGCGGATGCTGTGGCCGCGCTTGGGCTGCGGCCATCAGGCGGGTGTGTCTGCTAAACAGCTAGCACTCAGGCACACAGCACGGCTTACCGGGCTCGGCACCTCGCTGGACCCCAGGGATGAGAGCTCAGGGTGGAGGGGAGCCCCCTTCTCTCTGGTGTTCTCGTGAAGAACTCTGAAACTAGGAATCACAAACAAACAGACAAGTGGAAAGGTATCACACTATCAGCGGGCTTGGTAATACACAATAGACCTCTACATTTTAAAAAGCGGCAATTTTAAGCCGGGCGTGGTGGCACACACTTGTAATCCTAGTACTTGGGAGTCTGAGACCGGAGGATCTGGGTTCGCGGCCAGCCTCAGCTACTTAGTGAGGCCCTCTGCAACTTAGTGAGACCGTGTTTCAAAATAAAGAATAAAAAATAGGGCTGGGGGTGTAGCTCAGAGGTAGAATGCCTCTGGGTTCAATCCTCAGTACCACCAAAAAAAGGGGCAATTTTAAAATTATTTATTTATTATTATTTTTGTGGCACTGGGGATTGAACCCAGGGGCGTTCTACCTCTGAGATACACCTTTGTGTGTGTGTGTGTGTGTGTGTGTGTGTGTCTCTGTGTGTGTGTGTATGATACTGGGGATAGAACCCAGGAGCATTCTACCTCCAAGCTACACCCCCAGCACTATTTTATTTTTATTTTGAAACAGGGTCTTGCTAGGTTGATGAGCCTCACTACTTGCTGAGGCTGTCCTCGAACCTGCGATCCTCCTGTCTTAGCCTCCCAAGTACTTGTATTACAAGTGTGCGCCACCACACCCAGCGAGATACACCCTTTTCTAGTTTCTGAGGCTGGCTTCAAACCTGTGATCCTCCTGTCTTAGCCTCCCAAGTACCTGGATTATAGGTATGTGCCACCCTTGTCCAGTGGCAGTTTTTTTTTTCTATAATGAGTTGTTGATATTATTTTTATTATTGAGCACCTCTTTTTTTTTTTTTTTTTGCAGTACCAGGGATTGAACCCAGGGGCGTTCTACCTCTTTATACTTTATTTTGAAACCGGGTCTCACGAAGTTGCAGAGGGCCTCACTAAGTAGAGAGAGAGAGAGAGCTGAGGCTGGCTGTGAATCCGGATCCTCCAGTCTCTGCCTCCCAAAGTACTGGGATTACAAGCGTGCGCCACCACGCCCGGCTCTATTGAGCACCTCTTAAGAGCCATATAAGTTGGAGTAACATAGATGATTGATATATTTCTATGAGATGGGCTTTGTCATTATTCCAGTTTTAGGCTTCCCTTTTTGGAGGAGGTACCGGAGATTGAACCCAGGGACATTGTACCTCTGGGCTACACCCCAGCCCTGTTTATTTTTTTTTTTTTAATTGGAAACAGGGCCTCACTAAGTTGCTGAGGCTGGCTTTGAACCTGTGATCCTCCTGTCTCAATGTCCCAAGTACTGGGATTACAGGTGTGCATCACCATGCCCGGCTCATCATTCCTATTTTGAAAAAAAAAGGGGGGGGGACTTTAGAGCAATTAATGAGCTTACAGCCGCATGCAACTTGCTTCCTAGTTTTATTGTAATTCCTTTTCTTCTTTTTTCCTCTTACAACCTTCCTTTGTGATTAAGCAATGTGTGACTCTAGCAATGTGTGTGGTGTTTTTGCTTTTGTGGTGTTGGAGATTGAACTCAGGGGTGCTACTACTGAGCTACACCCCCCGCCCTTTTTATTTTGAGATAGGGTCTCAAACTTGCGGTCCTCCCGTCTCAGCCTCCCAGGTACTGGGATTACAAGTGTGCGCCACCACGCCCGGCTACCCAGCAACGTTCAGTTTTTTTTTTTTTTTTTTTTTTTTTTGTGGTACTGGGGATTGAACCCAAGGGCATTCTACCTGTGAGCTACACCTCCAGTCCTATTTTTATTCTTTATTTTGAAACAGGGTCTCACTAAATTGCAGAGGGACCTCACTAAGTAGCTGAGGCTGGCCGTGAACCCGGATCCTCCTGTCTCAGCCTCCCAAGTACTGGGATTACAAGTGTGTGCCACCACGCCCAGCTACCCAGCAACATTCAACCTTTTAAAGGCTGTCTGTAGCCCCTCACTCACATTCCTTCTCTTGTTCTGGAATTCCAAACTTCATATTCTCCAGCCACCAAGTGCACGCGGTCCCCTCTGCAGAAGCAGAGGCAGTGAACTAGACCCAATGGCATCTGGGAGACCCGGCGCCCGGCCAGCGCTGCCACCCCAGCCAGTACACTTGCCAAGCTCCTGGCCTCTCTGGGGAGTAAGTCACTGGCCGCGGTTTTGTGTATTCGAAAGAGAATCGCTTAGACCAAGTGGTTTCCAGGGTGGCCCTTTCTGTGAGGACAGGGCAGGACCCTAGGCCTCTAGCCCTGCTTCCCAACTCTCAGGCTCAGGCGCCCTCGACACAGGGGTGGAAGCTCGCTGTGTCTGTAGAAGCCTAAATGGGCAGAGGCTGCTGAGCGCACCTGCGAGCTCTCCCTCCACTGTCTCCGCCGCGAGGGACATTTTCCTGGAGTGAGGAGCTTGGTGCAGGCGTCTTCGGTTCAGCTGGCACAGTGACATTCTGCTTGCTTTTCGTTTTGGGGTCTGTCTTCAGATCGGCACACACTCTTGTTTACACAGTCTCAGGCTCCCCATAACATCACCCTCGGGAACGACCTGTGAGCACCAGACCGAGGTCAAAGTCCCGGCACCCCAGAGCCTGAGAGCCTGCACGGGAGCGCCTGGGGAGCTGGCAGCCACGTAACGTCCCGCGCTCGAGCCCCAGTGCTTGTGGGGCCTCTACACCAACCCTGATGCAGGGACAGGCAGCGAGGAGGGAGCCCAGCCGGAGGTGACTCCGAGACACCCCTCTGTGTGTCCTTCCAGCTCAGGCCTGCTTTGCAATGTCGGACCAGGAGTATAGTGACACCTGCTGTCGGCCGTTGCTCTTTCTTCCTTTCTCTTTTCTCTTCGGTCCCTCCCTCCCTCCCTTCCTTTTCTTTTAAAGTACTGAACCCAGGGCCATTCTACCTCCAAGCTACACCCCCAGCCCCATTTTATTTTTAATTTTAAAACAGGGTCTCACTAGATTACTGAGAGCCTCACTAAGTTGCTGAGGCTGGCGTTGAACCTGCTATCCTCCTGTCTCAGCCTCCCAAGTACTGGGATGTGCCACCATGCCCGGCTTCCGGCTTCCTTTCTTTCCTTTTTTTTTTTGTACTGGGGATTGAACCTGGGGGGGGGTTACCTCCAAACTACACCCCCAGCCCTTTTTATTTCTTATTTTGAAACAGGGTCTCACTAAATTGCTGAGGCTGGCCATGAACCTGTGATCCTCCTGTCTCAGCCTCCCAGGTACTGGGATTATAGGTATGCGTCACCGCACCGCCTGCTGTCATTTTTCAAACTCAGCCAGTTGCAACCTAAGTTTGTCTCTGTCCCCAGAGCAGGTCCACTTTCTCCTCGCTTCTCTGTCTGGTGGAGACAGTCAGCAGACAGGACACATCACACACTGAGAGATTCTCCCTCTTGTCTCCCCCGCCCAGGTCCATCAGCATGACCTGCATTGGGATGATATATCTTGCTTCTTGCCACTGCCTCTTTTTGCTTCATAAGCTTTTCTTTCTGGGTAAAACAACGTTCTACAAAGTTTTGCAGTTGGGCATGGTGGTGCACGCCTGTAATCCAAGTACTTGGGGGGCTGAGACAGGAGGATCGCAGATTTGAGGCCAGCCTCAACAACTTAGTGAGACCCTCAGCATCTTAGAGAGACCCTGTTTCAAAAAAATATATATATATTAAAAAAAAATATATATATATATGGGCTGGGGATGTGCCTCAGAGGTAGAACGTCCCTGGGTTCAATCCCCAGTACTAAAAAACAAACAAAACCAACCAACCAATCAACCAACTAACCAATCAAATAAACACAACACCCCCCCAAACCAAACTTTGGGTTCTCATATTTTTGCACACGGCAGAGTTAAAGTATGTGGTGACATAAAATTCCATTGTAGGACATATATAACACAGGTTATAGTCAGGCAAGTACATGGATGCTTCCAAATTCCAGTAACTGAACCCAGTTGTATTAAATTATTGATGTTAAAGATGGTATAGATCAGTTACATGGCTTCTCATATTATTTTTAGCAAAATATTGAAGTATTTCTTCCACAAGCTCCTAGTTATTTGCAAGAGCAGTAAGGAGACTTGTTTCTCATATGAATCTATTGTAGTGGTAGGGAAAATTTACTTGCTAATATAAATACAGGTAGTCTTGTCTTTTCTTTTTTGTGGTACTGGGGATTGAACCCAGGGGCATTCTACCTCTGAGCTCCACCCCCAGCCCTATTTTTATTTTTTTTATTTTTGAAACAGGGTCTCACTAAGTTGTGGAGGGCCTCACTAAGTTGCTGAGGCTGACCACGAACCCGTGATCCTCCTGTCTCAGCCTCCCATGTACTGGGATGACAGGCATACACCACCACGCCTGGCTCAGGAAAGTCTTTCCAACCAGATGATTGTGTGAACATTTAACAAATCTACTAACATCGCTGATCACATTAACAGCAAGCCAATCAGTTCTCCAGTTGTTCTTCTCAGACAGGTGGCGACCACAGGAAACGGTCGCTCCGTGCTGAAGTTCGGCGACCTTTGTGAGAAAGGGTCCTATCTTTTCGGTTCTTGTTGCGTGAAGAACTCCAGGACTTCCCCATGGATCCCCATAAGATTGTGGGCACAACGGAGACTGACTTTGAACACTAGCTTATTTCACAGGTGTATTTTTTTTTTTTAGGTACTGGGGTTTGAACCCAGGGGTATTGTTCCTCTGAGCTACACCCCCAGCCGTTTTATTCTTTTATTTTGAAACAGGGTCTCACTAAGATGTGAAGAGCCTCATGAAGTAGCCGAGGCTGGCCGTGAACCCGGATCCTCCTGACTCAGCCTCCCAAGTACTGGGATTACAAGCGTGCACCACCATGCCCGGCTTTCTCAAATGTATTTACTCATCTAAAAAACTCACTTTTGCTTTCCTTTCAAAGCAGGCTTATGAAAATAGACCACGCACAAAGCTAAGAGCACACGTTTCTTGCGAAGATGGCGTGGGGTGCATACCGTGCCTGTGCGCCGCTCCGCCTCTCCCTTGTCTTGCTCATCTTGCTGCTGCCTGGATGGTCAAGGTTTCCAGTATCGTCGTCGTACTTTTCACACATGTAGTCGCCTCGTACCCTGTGACTTGCTGTACTACCCACTGACTAGTTCTAGTTATTTCTCCAGGACTTCATCTCTTTCTTTCTTTCTTTCTTTCTTTCTTTCTTTCTTTCTTTCTTTCTTTCTTTCTTTCTTTCTTTTTCTTTCTTTCTTTCTTTCTCTCTCTCTCTCTCTCTCTCTCTCTCTCTCTCTCTTTCTTTCTTTCTTCTTCTTCTTTTTCTTTCTTTCTTTCCTTCCTTCCTTCCTTTCTTTCTTTTTCTTTCTTTCTCCTTCCTTCCTTCCTTCCTTTCCTCCTTCCTTCCTTCCTTCCTTCCTTCCTTTCTTCTTTCTTTCTTTCTTTCTTTCTTTCTTTCTTTCTTTCTTTCTTCTTTCTTTCTTTCTCTCTTCTTTCTTTCTTTTCTTTCTCCTTCCTTCCCCCCTCCCTCCCTTTCTTTCTTTTCTTCTTTCTTCTTTCTTTCTTTTTTACTGTACTGGGGAGTGAACCCAGGGGCATTCTACTTTTGAGCTGTCCCCCAGCCCTTTTTATTTTTTGTTTTGAAACACAGTGTCTCTAAATTGGTGAGGATGGCCTTAAACCTGCAATCCTCCTGGCTCAGCCTCCCGAGTGGTGGGATTGCAGGTGTGTGCCATCATGCCCGGCAGCATTTCAGTTCTTTGAACTGGAGTGTGTGTCTTCAGAGACAGCCTGTGATGACCTGTGCACGTGACGGCTCTGGCGCTCTGCACCACAGCACACACCGATTCCCCCGCACACACTGCTGGTTCTCACGGAATGGCCTCGCTGGTTTGGCAATCCCATTGTCTTCCGTAGCATCATATCAGAGTATCCTTTCTTTCTGATTTTTCGGGAGCTAATTTATTCCCATTTTAAGCATTTAGATGAGGACATGTTAATTTTAGGTTCAGCTTCTTTTTATCTTTGTGTATTTATATGTTCTAATTCATGCACTCCAAAACGAGGGATAATTTGCCATGTGAAAATCAGCTCATCTGTTTTCTCGAGGTTATGACTAAATTTGAGATTTCTCGGAGGGAATCACAGAATATGAGGATTGGAAGATACCATGGTGGCGACATTTATTGTTTTACAGATGGGGAAATTGAGGCCCAGAAAAACCCCAGCTGCACGCCTAGACGCTGCTGTCCAAGTGGCAGAGTTGGACTCAGACCCTTGGGCTATGTCTCCACGGCCTGTGGTTCCGTGTGTGTGTGGGGTGGGTGTTGGAGCTACAGCCCAGTCCTATCTTTATATTTTATTTTGAAACAGGGCCTTGCTAAGTTGCTGAGTGTCTTGCTAAATTGCTGAGGCTGGCCTCGAACCTGTGATTCTCCTGTCTCAGCCTCCCAAGTACTGGAATACAGGTGTGTACCACCATGCCCGGCTAGGCCTGTAGTTCTTATTTCAACAGGCAACACACATCAGAGAGCAGCTGAAATAGTTTACTTTGGGGGTCTTTTTCGACCCAGAGAGTCTTTTGTGATTTTGGCCTATTCTATGTAGAATTTTATCATTCCCATGTAAGACAATATTTGTAATACTTCAAGCTATTCTCCAAAGACAAACATTTCAAATCAAAAGGGTAGTTGAAAAATATTAAAGGCCAACTTAATTAGAATCGCCACCACTGCCTTTGAATAAAAATGCTCAGAGCTGGGCATGGTAGAGGCGGAGACAGGAGGATTGCAGTTTCAAGGCCAGCCTCAGAGAGTTAGTGAAACCCTGCTTCAAAATAAAAAATAAAAAGGGCTGGGGGTGTAGCTCAGAGGTAGAATGCCCCTGGGTTCAAGCCCCAGTGCAAGGAGAAGGAGGGAGGGAGGGAGGGAGG
>PVJS01061430.1:0-10992 GCA_004027185.1 Glis glis | reverse complement strand
TAGGGAGGCCCTCTGCAACTTTGTGAGACCCGGTTTCAAAATAAAGTATAAAAAAATAGGGCCGGGGGTGTAGCACGGAGGTAGAATGCCCCTGGGTTCAATCCCCAGTACTGCAAAAAAAAAAAATTTTTTTAAAGAGGATGGGAGTATAGTTCAGATGTGGAATGCCCAAGTTCAATCCCTAGTACCAAAAAAAAAAAAAAAAGAAGAAGAAGAAGAAAACAGAAGAATCCATCTACAGCTTTTCTATTCTACTTCTCTCCCACAAGGCAGCAGCTGTTATTGTAGTGTGTCCCCTGGCCAGAGCCAGAATACTTCGAAATGCTGTGTCTCAGGCCCTGCCCCAGAACTATCAGGTCTTAACCTGCATTTTACAATTCCCCAGGTTGAATGTGAGAAGCACTGGGGCTTAAATACTATTGGAGGGAATGTAAATTAGTACAGCCACTATAGAAATTCCTCAAGAAACTAAGAACAGAACTACCATGTGACCCAGCTCTAACACTCCTTCGTATTTATCCTGAAGAATTAGTCAGCATACTTTTTTTCTTTTAGTCATCATACTTTAAAGATACATGCATACCTATGTTTGCACAATTCAATTGCCAAGTTATGCAACTATCCTAGGTGTTTGTCAACAGATGGCTGGATAAAGAAAATGTGGTACATGCACACATGGAGTTTTATTCAGTCATAAAGAAGAATGAAATTATGGCATTTGCAGAAAAATGGATGGATCTGGAGAGTATCATATTTGTTTTTGTTTTTTTGTGGTACTGGGGATTGAACCCAGGGCATTCTACCTCCAGGCTACACCCCCAGCCCTATTTTTTATTCTTTATTTTGAAACAGGGTCTCACTAAGTTGCAGAGGGCCTCACTAAGTTGCTGAGGCTGGACGCGAACCTGTGAACCTCCTGTCAGCCTCCCAAGTACTGGGATTACAAGTGTGCGCCACCACACCTGGCTGGAGAGTATCATGTTAAGCAAAAGAAGCTAATCTCAGAAAGACAAGTAAGAAATGTTGTGTGTGGAAGCTAGAAGGAAGGAAAGAAGGGCAGCATGGAAGCACAAGGGAGACTGCCAGCATAGAAGGAGAGGACCAGGGCAGGGGAGGGGAAGGGCAGGTGAGGTGTTGGGAGTTGAAATTGATGACATTGTGTTGTATGCATGCACAGATATGTCACAGGGAAACCCACTGTTCTATACAATTGTCATGTACCAATTTTTAAAACTCTAGGTTATATTAAGAGAAAAACAAAGAAAAATTATAGATTCATCATGAGTGTACCTAACAATCCTCATAAGCCTGCCGTCTGCCCCCCCACTTGCCCCCCACATCTCCACCCCAAGAAAAGGAAAGCCTGTGCAGAGGAGCAGTCCTGGAATTAAACGCATCAAGTTACATTTGGTAGTTTACGTACATATGCACTACTTTCATCTCCTTTCTTTCTTTCTTTTTTTTCCTTGTGGTGCTGGGGATTGAACCCAGGGCATTCTACCTCTGAGCTACACCCCAGCCCTATTTTATTTTTATCTTGAAACAGGATCTCACTAGGTTGATGAGAGTCTCACTACTTGCTTCAAACCTGTGCTCCTTCTGTCTCAGCCTCCCAAGTACTGGGATTACAGGCATGCACTACCACGCCCGGCTTCTTCCTTTCTTTTTATTTTCCTTTCTTTTTGTGTATGTGTGGTACTGGGGATTGAACCCAGGGGCATTCTACCTCCAAGCTACACTCCCACCCCTATTTCTGTTTTTTATTTTGAAACAGGGTCTCACTAAGTTGCGGAGGGCCTCACTAAGTAACTGAGGCTGGCCACGAACCTGCGATCCTCCTGTCTCAGCCTCCCAAGTACTGGGATTACAAGTGTGCATCACTACGCCTGGATATATGCCTTTCTTTTTCATGATGTACATATAATACTTTTATATCAATAAAGGAAAAAAACTTTTGTTTAAGAATACCGTATTATATAGTGGGGAATATCAGAATGATTTGGTAGCTCATGATTATGTTATGATATTGGGGGACTTAGAGCTGACTAAATGGAAAGATGAATCTTCACACAATCTCCTCACAGAATCTCATTTTTTTTATTGATGACCAGAGCTTTAAAGGAAGATTTATGTTGACATAGAATTTTGAACAACATGATAGAAATAAAATAGAGTATCACTGAGAATACTGGATCATATCACTCAGCATAATCATAGAAACACAATTTGATCAGACTCTTTGTAGTCGGCCTGCCCCGAAGTCAGCATTCCTCCTTTTCCCTCGGGCCCAGAGGCTTACAGCTCCCACCTTAATTCACAGGCCCATCCGTCACTGCCTGTATGTGCGGTCTTGGGCCCATCTCAGCACTGTGTGAAGAGAGTGGGAGTCCAGCGGCAGAGCACAGACTGGAGCGTCTAGTGGTGAGCCTGGTGAAGGAGGTGTCTGTGTGACAGCTGGCTGCAGCAGTGGAGAAGAGCCGGCCCGGGACAGATGGGCAGCGCTGTCAAGAGGCTGTCGGGCCTGGTTCCCATGCCTTTGGTCCAGGCAGCCTGCTGACAACACAGAGGAAGGCACAGGAATAAGACACCGCGGAGCAAGCCAACAGTAGAAGGCTGTTTCTGACAATTGGAATCATCAGTGTATACTCATATATACTGTGGAATATATTATAGTTGGTTTTTATCAGGAGTTTCGTGTATACAATTCCATTTTATTGACCCAAGTATCTGAAAACATAATTATTTGGATTTACGTGTTATGTATTTTAAATGTAATGCAGAATCTTCCAAAGGAAGTTTTATTTTCTATAAGGTGTTTTCTCACTTTTGCTTTTTTAAGGATTATAAGCATATAAACTTAATACCTAACATATGTTTTGACATTCTTACCTGTGTCTTCTCACAAAAACAAACCACTCTTTTCCTCACTCCCTTTGATGAGATTACCAATCAGCATCTATTTTTTTTAGCTCCACCTACAAACAAGGTACTGTGTTAAGTTTTTCCCTGTGTTTCTGCAGACTACCACATTCTTCTCCCTTGCTCCTTGGCAGGCCTAGAACCAACTGGTAAAATAGCCAAGTTAAAGCACTAAATCATGCCAGTAGAGAGAGGTTTCCTTCCCTGACTGGGTAAAGGCATTTTACCCATGTGCTAGGTTTTAATTCTCATTTTTGAAAAACCCATATACTGAGGGTCCGAGAGGTTAAATAATAGAGGGACAAACAGTTAGTAAGGATAAAGTTTTAAAGATACAGTTGGCTGTAAAGCTACCTCTAAAGGTTGTGAAAAGTTCAAATACATTAGAAAAGATTGGTTTTATTTGAAAGAGTTAAAACAGAGCACTTTTAAGATAGATTGTTGCTTTTAACTTATACATAGAGAAAGTAGTTGTAAAGGATATAAATATAGCCATATATAAAGCTAATGGAAAAGAATTAACAATATTATTTGAGCAGAACAGTTTTACTTTAGAAGCCCCCTGAAGATCAAGACACTCTACAGTCAACCACCTACTTCATTAACCTTCTTGGGATTACTTTCTATTTCAGTTTAACCAACATAAATAATTGGTGCTATATAAAGCTTATTTGTGCCGAATTTCATACAAAAAAAAACTTATTGCCACCTTCAGTGTTCTCTCTCATGTCATATTCTACTTTACATCCCTCTCAGAAAGTGTTGTCATGATAGGAAAAATTATTTTACAGCCAAGCATCTTGGGTAGATTAGAACACAAAACCATAGGCCATTGTGTGCCTGTTCATTCTAGCCTAGTACTTTTGAAGGTACTCAGCTAAAATAAAAGAAGACATTCTAAGAATCCCTCTGATAGAAGATGTCTGCATAATCATTTTGTTCTTTTTAATATCTTAACAAATATATTTTCACATTTCCCAGGAAAGTGGAGAGCCCAAAATAGATCACCTTCTAATAGCAATTTATTTCATAATAAAGTATTTGACATTTAAAGACTAAAATTTTAAAAATCTACTTTTAATAGTTCTATAAGTCAATTGTATCTTCTCTGTGGTAAAATATAAATGGACATTTTTCTAGTCTAATTTCCCATAGTAAGGTAAAGTCTTTTTAAATGTCATTTTTAATTCCTGTAATTGTAGCAATTTATTAACTTTATTTGAGAACTATTCGCAAGTAAGTTATAAGCGTGCCCAAATATGTAAGCATGCATCTTCTAAGAATAAATACTTTTCTCCTGTATACTACAATATACTTTCACCCTCAAAAAACTAACATCAGTGTAGAAAGAGCATTTAATATACAGCCCATATCGTGTTTTCCCACTTTCCTCAATGTCTTTTATACTTTTTTAAAAAAAATCGGAGATCTCATCAAGCATCACTTCATGCCTGTCACTCTCATACACATTTAAACTCCTCTACTGTAGTACAGTTTTCCCACTTTTTTTTCAGTCCTTTATAACTAAGAGTCCAAGCCAGTTATTTTGCAGACTGACCCCAATTTGGATTTGTGTGATTGGGTTGCGATCAGTTCATGTTCGGCATTTTTGGTGAGATACCACATAGGCTCTGTGTCTTCAGTGAGTTACCTCAGGAGGTGTGTGACAGTTTCACCTGTTACTGGTGAAATGAAGTTTGATCACGTGGTTAAGATGTTGTCTGCCCAATGTCCCCTTTCTTCTTTCTAATTAATAAATTATATGCAGGATAGTACCTTGAGACCATGGCTTTTTTGTTCCCAGCCATCTTTCACCCGTTGTTGAATGACAGTTCTTGCCTAAACAAATCAGTATAAAGTCACTTGCAAAATGATGATTTTCCAATCCTGCGATTCCTTCTTTGTTTATTAGTTGGCATTCTCTTGAAAAGAGGAGCCTTCTTTCCTAAGGGAAGAATCACCATGAGCTTATAGATTATTTTTTTTAATTGGAAAGGTACTATCAGTATTGTCATCATTTTTGATGCACAAATTGTCCCAAATTTAGACAGTGAGACCCCTCTCACGGGTGGTTTTTTGTTTTTTGGTTTTTTACCTATTCCTATTTTGTGCCCTTTTGATCTCTCCTTGGTCATTTTGGGCACAAAATATTTTTGGATCACCTTATACTTTTGTTAGCCCAGTGTTATAATTAGCCCTGTCTTTAAGAATCTCTGGTTCCTTTTCACGAGGATTAGTATTTAGAAACCAAGACTTAAGAGCTTGGCATATTCGTTATTAGTTGGTATCACTGCTTCTAGGCCATTTTGGTAGATAGAGCTAGGAAATATAAAGTGTCATGTGTGTTAGTCAGCTTTCCATTACTGTGACAGAATTCTTGAGAGACATCGGCTTAAAGGAGGAAGGGTTTATTTTGGCTTACAGTTTCAGAGGTTTCAGTCCATAGTCACTTAGCTGTGTTTTTTCTGGGCCTGCAGTGAGACAGAACATCATGGTGGTAAGCACATGGTGGAGCAAACTGCTCACCTCATGGCTGTGGAGAGCGAAGAGGGAAAGAATGAGGAAAGGGGTGGGGACAAAATATTCCCTTCAGGGTCATGGCCCCAGTGGCCCACGTCCACCAACTAGTCCCCACCTCCTGAAGTTCCCACCACCTCCCAGTATGCCCTCAGGCCATGACCCCACAATGGATGAACCCACTGGTAAGGTTAGAGCCCTCGTGATCCAGTCACCTCCCGGAGCCCACCTCTGAACACTGATGCCGCGGGCCAGGCCTTCAACACATGAGCTTTTAGCACACATTTCAGATCCAAGCCGTAAGTTACCATCGTGAGTTCAGGCCAAGAATAGCCATGCCGTCTTCAAGAAGGCAAACAAGGATTGCCAGAGGATTTACTTTAACAGATATTGAGACCTATTGTAACACTATAGTACTTTAGACAGATAAACAGTCTGACCAATGCAGCAGAATAGAAAAATCAGAAATAGGTAAAACTATATCACCTGATTCGTTGCAAAATGAAACATATGTGCAGTGGTGAAAGGGTGGTCTTTTAAAATAAATGGTTCTAGAATTAAATATCTAATGGAATAAACTTATCTAGAATTCATACTATACACACACACACAAAAATCCAACTATGAAAGGCAAAACAGTACTAAAGCTTCTGCAGAGAAACATCTCCATGACCTTGGAATGGGCAAAAATTTCTTATATAGAACACAGATCACACTGTTCATAAAAAAAAGAAAAATAGATTGCACTGTATTTAAATTAAGAACTCGCTGGGTGTGGTGGCGCACGCTTGTAATCCCAGTACTTTGGGAGGCGGAGACCAGAGGATCCGGGTTTGCTGCCAGCCTCAGCTCCCTCTCTCTCTCTCGCTCTCTCTCTCTCTACTTAGTGAGGCCCTCTGCAACTTTGTGAGACCCGGTTTCAAAATGAAGTATAAAAAATAGGGCCGGGGGTGTAGCGCAGAGGTAGAACGCCCCTGGGTTCAATCCCCGGTACCGCAAAAAAAAATTAATTAATTAATTAAGAACTCATGCACTATAAGGCATCATTGAGAGGGAAAAAAAAGTGACCCATAGAGTGGAAAGAGATAAATCTCAATACATATATTTAATAATAGACTATTTCAGAGTATATAAAAGACTCCTACAAGCCAATATAATCAATAGACAATCAATAGACAGAAGAGGATACCTAAATGATACATATATGTGTGGATATATATTCAGTACATATATCCACACATATATATTCAGTAGTCATCAGAGCAGTGCAGTTGGAAGCCTCAGTGGAGGATTGCCATCATACTCCCTCGAGAGTGGCTAGAGTTGAGAACACCAGGTATGTCGAAGATATGGCACAACTGGTATGTACAAACTGGTATAACCATTTTTTAAAAGCGTTAGGTATGAGTCTACCTGGGGTATCAGAATTCCACTCCTAGATTTATACTCAACAGAAATGTATATGTAATATGTGTTCATCAAAAGATGTTTTCATTTGTATTATGTGAAATAGCCATTTTTTTGTAGGTATTATCAGCAATTTCTTGTGATTTAGTGTACTAGACTGTTCATCAGCACAGTTTGTTATAGGGAAAGACTAGAAACTACCCAAATGCCCATCTACAGTAGGATGGGCATATAGTATTAAAAATTAAACTACAGCTATATGTAAGAATGTGCATGAATCTCCCCAAAATAATACTGAGCACACGCAGCTAGTCACCAGGAAGTACATACTGTATGAATCCATGTACATAAAATATAGAAAGAGGCAAAGCTACTCTATGGTGGTAGAAGCGGGACTAGCGGCTGCCCTTGGGGAAGTGACTGGAAGGGAGGCACAAGGCAGGAGAACTGAGAGTCCAGGAAACATTTGGTTCTCTTTGTAAAAATTAAGTGAACTGTACTTTTTTGTAGGTATAGTACACTAAAATAAAATGTTTAAAAAATCCTAAATCTAATTTGAGTCCAGCACCATAGGCTTTCTTCCTAAGCTTCCCTCAGTTCTTTGTATATATTTTGTCTTACAATGAAAAACCTTGATTTCTGAAGTCATTAGTGTATTTATTCATTTGTTCAGTCCTACAACATATAAAGTCATTTCAGAATTACAATATCAATACTGCTACTAACAAATCTATTACATTTACATTTACATTTATTTGTGGTTCTTTTTGTCCTTAGACTATATCCCATAGAGGATATGCAGTCAAGACTGTACTCAAAGGTTTCTTGGATTAATTCTTACCTTTTTGTCTGCCTGCCAGCCTTTTTTCCTTTTTCTATTTGAAAATAGATAACATTTCACTGTGTACTATTTTTTATATTTTTATACCTTTTGGAGAGATTTTCTTGGGGCCCATTTGGAAACAAGTCAGCAGTGACTATTTAAAAATACTTTTTAAAGAAATGGTTCACATTCTTACATTCTTATGTAAGATAAATATTTTAATTTGCAAGAAAATTGATAGTTGCTATAGCGTAGACTTCCATCACCTATACGGTCAGTGATTGTCACTGAAGCAGAGCTGTGAGGAGGAAGGGAAGGTCTGTCTTTACTGGTGGCTGTACACATACCAGCTGCGGCACGTGGTGCTTGCTTGCATCATCCCAGCTCATCCCCCAACAGTCCCCAAACAGGCCAGTTATCATTCATGTTTACAGTCTGAAGAGTGGCAGAGAGGGCTTCTTCTGAACCCACATCTTGATGATTCTAGGGCACATGCTCAGCTACAGTATTTTCCTTCTTAGAGTAAAATTATTTTTATTGAGGGTTAGGGTTCATTCTGTGTAAGAAAGAAAAAAGGAAACTGAACAAAAAAGGTATTCTGGTTTGAGGTTTTAGTACTTCTTTTCAGGCCAAAAGAGTAAGACAGTTCCTGCTCTCTAGGTTCCTGGAAACATAATTTGCACGATGAATCTTTGTCCCAATGCCGAGCTTCTTCTAAGCTGGGGGTGTATCTGGTATTTGTAGGCCGTAAGTTTAGCTCATTAATTGCTTGATGTATCTACCGCTTCAGAGTGCAGTGCACACTACCAGTTGAGGATAGATCCCATGGTTAATGTAAGGATCGTCTGAGAAGCCATGGGAAAGTAGTGTCTGGCTGGCTCCTCCTCTCCATCTTTGCCGCCCTGGAGAGCGGCAGCGGGCTCTCTAGTGGTCTGCTGTTCCTCCACTGCACACAGCAGCTGCGTTATCTTGCTAGTGTACATGCTTAGGCACACCACTCTTGTCCGCAGTGCCTCTGGGATTCCATTTCACCTTAAGTGTAAAGGCCAGACGCCCTGCGGAGGAGTCGGTCCCAGCATCCTGAACTTTGCTAGCTCACTAGCCTTCCTTTGTGTCTTTCTGCACCCTGCACTCCAGCCTTGCTCAACTGCTAGCCTTTCCATACATTGTTCACTCTGGAACGTCTACTTCTGTACACACTGTTCTCCAGTGTTCTCACTGTCCTTCCTGTCTCAGCCTTCTCGCCCACAGTGGTGTTTGTGAGGCTCCATCCTCCAGCACTCCTGCTTTCCCCCTTTCATCCAACTGGATGATTCAGAGCAAATAGCTGTTAGCTTGTCATTTGGAGCCATAAAATGGTTAACCTTTTGCCTTCTGTATGAAACCTGAATTTGTGACTACCATTATGTGTGTATCTTTTTAGTTCTGGTACATTTGGGATATAGCAAAGATTTAGCATTCCCTGTTTTTCAGATACTGTTTTGCAATTTAACCTTCCCTGAATGTTTTACTTGAAATGACAAGTGATAGTTTTGTTTTGTTTTTGCAGTTAGAACCATTCCTTTCTATTTCCCCTTCCCCGTAGTTGAAAGTAAAGAGTAGGGGCATAATGACTTTGAAAGAAGAAATTATATTTGCTTTCTTTGCAAAATAGAACATTCACTTCCAAGTGTACATGTCTTATCATTTAAAAGTTAACAAGAATAGGATGGCATATTACTCTCTGATTACAGAAATTAAAGAATACCAGCATCTTATTTTGAAAAAAATTCAACCATATAGAAAAGTTGAAAAAATCATATAACTAATTCCCCTGCAGTAAGCACCTAGAATCTGTAATTAACATTTTCCTGTACTTTCTTACATAGACATTCCTCTATCCATTTATCCATCCACCAAACCTGGTAAACATCACCTTCTGAACTTCAGAATGAGCATTATTAGGCAAAATTCAATAGTGATTCACATTTAAGATAAAATATATAGTCAGGCACAGTGGTACACACCTGTGATCCCAGCACTTGGGAGGCTGAGATAGGAGGATTGCAGGCTCAAGGCCAGCCTCAGAAACTTAGTGAGACTCTCAGCCACATAGTGAGCTCCTGTCTCAAAAAAATAAAAAGGGCTGGGGTGTAGCTTGGAGGTAGAATGCCCTGGGTTCAATTTCCAGTACCAAAAAAAGATAAAATATATATACTCTGTATGTGCGTGCATATACGTATTTATATATATAAATGCAGAAGTCTAAGTTATACCATGGAATGGATTTTGATGTGTGCACACACATATATGCCCCAAATACTTGTTAATTAAGATATGGTAAAGTAAGTTTCTTGTGCCTCTTGCCAATCAGCCTCTACCCCAGCCCCTGAGACAGCTGCTTTTCTGGTCTCATTGCTAGGTTGATTTTTCTTTTTAGAGTTTCATGTAAGTGGAATAGTACAATATGTACTTTTTTTGTGTAAGCCTTCTTGCACTCAGCATTCATTAATGTTATGTGTATCAGTTCTTCATTCTTTGTTATTGCTTAGTAGTATTCCATTGTATATTTCACAGTTTGTTTATTCATTTTCCTTTCCAGTTTGGGTCTGTTGTGAATAAAGCTGCTACAGTCTTTACAAGTATTTTTTCCCTTGGTATATATGTGGGAAAGGAATTGCTGAGTATATGTCTAGTTTTATAAATCTACACACCCTTTTAAAAAATGGCTACATCATTTTATATTCCCAAAAATGTGTGAGAGTTCCACTTGGGCCACCAACACTTAGCAAGGTTAATCTTTTTCATGTTAGCCATTCTGGTGGGTGTGCATCGCTATTGCTTTATGGTCTCATTTGCATTTTTGTAATATCTGATGATGCTCAGCACTTTTTAATGTGCCTATTAGCTGTTTGTATGAAAGGTTTTTTCCAGGCCTTTCCTCAACTTTTTATTATAGTGATTTTCAAACATACAACAAAATGAAAAGCATCTTACAGTGAACACTCATATGTGTGCCACCTGGGTTCTGCCATTAATATTTTACCATGCTTGTTTTATCTCATGTGTACTTACCTGTCTACCCCCTCCAACCATCAGTTTCCTTTTTTATGTATTTCAAAATAAATTACAGATATCTGTACACATCTCTGTAAAGACTCCAGTGAGTATGCCAACTTCTGTTTAAAATGTCCTTGTTTGCCGGGCGTGGTGGCGCACGCTTGTAATCCCAGTACTTTGGGAGGCAGAGACCTGAGGATCCAGGTTCA
Organism: Glis glis; assembly: GCA_004027185.1. NCBI lineage: Eukaryota > Metazoa > Chordata > Mammalia > Rodentia > Gliridae > Glis > Glis glis. Next base: position 78 of record PVJS01061430.1, on the reverse strand, counting down.
CGGCCAGCCTCAGTTCTCTCTCTCTCTCTCTCTCTCTCTCTCTCTCTCTCTCTACTTAGTGAGGCCCTCTGCAACTTC
>PVJS01061429.1:0-10993 GCA_004027185.1 Glis glis | reverse complement strand
AGAAAGAAAGAAAGAAAGAAAGAAAGAAAGAAAGAAAGAAAGAAGCCGGGCGTGGTGGCGCACGCTTGTAATCCCAGTACTTTGGGAGGTGGAGACCAGAGGATCCGGGTTCACGGCCAGCCTCAGCGCTCTCTCTCTCTCTCTCTCTCTCTCTGTCTGTCTCTCTCTGTCTCTCTCTCTCTCTCTACCTAGTGAGGCCCTCCGCAACTTCGTGAGACCCGGTTTCAAAATAAAGTATAAAAAAATAGGGCCAGGGGTGTAGCGCAGAGGTAGAACGCCCCTGGGTTCAATCCCCGATACTGCAAAAAAAATAAAAATAAAAAAAAAAAGAAAGAAAGGAGGGAGGGAGGGAGGGAAAGAAAATGAATAAATAAATAAATAGGGCATCCAGGTCCCTTTCAAACCTGAACGATGAGGATTTTCTTATTGTCACGGCCTTCTCCAGACTCAGCTCTCTCAAGGAGGAGGCACCACCTCTTCCCAGCAGACTCACACATACTGAGCATTGCATCTGACCTCCAGGCCCAGGCCCCTCAGGGTTCCCTGTGTGCGCCTACAGATTTGGACAATGGTCTCCAGCATTTCTTTTACACCTTTATTTTAAAGGACTTTTACACCTGTCAGATCTTGCTAGATCTCCTGAGTAGGGGAGGAATGAGGTGAAAAAAATGAGGTTCAAAGAGACTCACCAAAGTCATATGGCATTGTTCATCACCAAGAAGACAAAAGTGGCCATCAGAAAAGGGCATGCCCGCGTGGTGGTGCATGCTTGTAATCCCAGTACTTGGGAGGCTGAGACAGGAGGATTGTGGCCAGCCTCAGCTACTTAGTGAGGCCCTCCGCAACTTAGTGAGACCCTGTTTCAAAATAAAGAATAAAAAATAGGGCTGGGGGTATAGCTCAGAGGTAGAATGCCCCTGGGTTCAATTCCCAATACCTAAAAAAAAAAAAAAAAGAAAAGCATGCCCAAGTCGGGCGTGGTGGTGCACTCTTGTAATCCTAGTACTTGGGAGGCTGAGACAGGAGGATCACAGGTTGGTGACCAGCCTCAGCAATTTGTGAGGTCCTCTGCAATTTAGTGAGACCCTGTTTCAAAATAAAGAATAAAAAATAGGGCTGGGGGTGGAGCTCAGGAGTAGAATGCCCCTGAGTTCCATCCCCAGTACCACAAAAAAAAAAAAAGGAAAGAAAACAGCATGCCCATGGAGCCAAGTGGATACGTTTTTGTAACTGACTGGGAGGTGGAGGGATGGCATTGTGGGAGAGAGCCATGGGCATGTCAGACAGACCTGGGTTCAGATTCCAGCTCTCTGGTTGCAGAATTACCATAGTTCAAAAGGGGGAAAAAAGGTCCAGGCATGGTGGCCCACGCCTGTAATCCCAGTACGTGGGAGGCCGAGACAGGAGGATAGCATGTTCAAAGCTAGCCTCAGCAACATAGTGAGACTCTCAGCAACCCAGCAAGACCCTGTTTCCAAATAAAAATAAAACAGGGCTGGGGGTGAGGCTCAGAGGTAATATACCTCTGGGTTCAATCCCTAAGACCACACACACACACACACACACACACACACACACACACACACACTACTATAGTCCAGGACAAGGAGGTAATCTTCTAGTCTGGACAGAACAGGGAAATTAGGAGCTCCTTGAGGGCAGAAGCTCATTTCACCCTTACATCCCCGGTACCTAGTACAGTTCCAGGGACACGCTTGATATTAAATGTTTGTTGACTTGAATCAGAGATTTGGAAGGAAGGAGGCAGGGGAGGAAACTTGAGAGAGTTTAGAATCAACAATCAAGGGGAAGACAGCTTCCAGAGAGGGGTCCAGGAGTGAGACTCCAGACACAAGGCCCTGGTTCCCTTACTCCAAGCCATTGGGAAATCCTTCAGAGGAACAGGGTGCTGTGACTTTAAATGACTTCAGCATCGTCAATGAATCTGCTCTGCTAAAAGAGTTATCCTCTTGCTCCTGTGCTTGGCCTCCCCCTCCTCACAGCTCCCCAAACCCTTCTCAGCTGCTGTGATGGGATAATTAGATGCGAGAGCTCAGCACAGATGATGCTCCAGTTGCTTAGCAACTAATGGTTTCCATGGAGACCGCAAAGCACAGCCTCCAGAGCAGCCAGTGAGCAGCTCCGCAGGGCAGGGAGAAGACGCAACTCTCTGCTCCTCCAGAAACCTGGGGAGGGTTGGGATGGGGAAGGTGGGGGGATTGGCGGGAGAAGGGAGGGCTTAAAGGCACAGGACCCTCATATCCCTTTAAAATCCCTTATGCCCTCCCCACCCCACTACTTCTCCTTCATAATTTCAGATGGGGATAGAGGTTTCAGGGTGGACCAGATGCAACCCACCCTGCAATAAACTCAACCTCTGGTTCCTACTGAAATGGGAAGACACCTCCCAAGCGCCAGCGCATACACCCTGTCAGTGAGTGATGGGATTTGAAAAGCACAGGAAGATCCCCCCGTCCTGGTGGTCCACCACTGGGTCGGTCTCTCTCCCCCTAGTTCTCCTACACGTGCAAAAGGTCTTTCATTTTCTAGAGTAGGGGTAGGATTTGAGCTAAAGGGGACAAAAGCCAAGTAGTAGGGGAAAGAGAATTCAATTCTCCACCCAATGGCAGCCTGTCCTGTCCTGGCTGACCGGGGGAGAAGGCCTGCCCGGACTCCATCAGAGGACCCAGTGTGTGTGTGCGTGTGCCTGTGCGTGTGCATGTAGGAACCAATACCAAGCAGCTACAATTCCAGGCGTGGGTCTCTCAGACCAGCACCATCGTGTTACCTGGAAGCTCATTAGAAATACAGAATTTCATTCAGGCTTCAGCTTAGACCCTCTTGAACCAGAAACTGCATCTTAACGAGATAGGTGGTGGCTCTGGCCTAAGACCCTCCTACCCTCTGCCTGGAGTTCTATCTTTACTGTTATATAAACAATATGGTTTATATTGGCCCATGAGTTCTATCTTTATTGTTATCCCCACTTGCACCCCAGACTTTGAACTCAGCCTTCCCACCTTGGGGGTAAGAATACAAGGCCCCTCACTTTCCTACTAGGAGCCTATCCCTTCTCTGGGGCTGGGGAAGACAGGAGGATGGTTCACGGAGCAAAGAAACCTATAGCAGACAGGCGTGGTGGCGCACGCTTGTAATCCCAGTACTTGGGAGGCTGAGACCGGAGGATCCGGGTTTGCGGCCAGCCTCAGCTATTAGTGAGGCCCTCCACAACTTAGTGAGACCCTGTTTCAAAAATAAAGAACAAAAAATAGGGCTGGGGGTGCAGCCCAGAGGTAGAATGCCCCTGGGTTCAATCCCTGGTACCACACACACAAAAAAGAAACCTATAGCAATACTCTCTGTAGGGCAAAGGCCTCTGTAGAATTCTACAACCTCGCAGGGCACTATGGGGCATGCCTGTAATTCCAGTACTTGGGAGGCTCAGCCAGGAGGATCTCAGGTTCAAGGACAGCCTCAGCAGTTTAGGGAGACCCTCAGCAACTTAGCAAGACCTTGTTTCAAAATAAAATCAGCCGCGCGTGGTGGCACACGCTTGTAATCCCAGTACTTTGGGTGGCGGAGACCGGAGGATCCGGGTTCGTGGCCAGCCTCAGCGCTCTCTCTCCCTGTCTCTCTGTCTCTCTGTCTCTGTCTCTCTCTCTCTCTCTCCTTAGTGAGGCCCTCCGCAACTTTGTGAGACCTGGTTTCAAAAAAGTAAAGTATAAAAAATAGGGCTGGGGGCGTAGCGCGGAGGTAGAACGCCCCTGCGTTCAATCCCCGGTACTGCAAAAAAAATAAATAAAATAAAATAAAATAAAATCAATGAACAGCCGGGCGTGGTGGCGCATGCTTGTAATCCCAGTACTTGGGAGGCTGAGACAGGAGGATCTGGGTTCACGGCCAGCCTCAGCTACTCAGTGAGGCCCTCTGCAACTTAGGGAGACCCTGTTTCAAAATAAAGGATAGGCCGGGCGTGGTGGTGCACGCTTGTAATCCCAGTACTTTGGGAGGCGGAGACCAGAGGAGACCGGAGGATCCAGGTTCGCGGCCAGCCTCAGCTCGCTCTCTCTCTCTCCATCTCTCTCTCTCTCTCTACTTAGTGAGGCCCTCCACAACCTCGTGAGACCCGGTTTCAAAATAAAGTATAAAAAATAGGGCCGGGGGTGTAGCACGGAGGTAGAACGCCCCTGTGTTCAATCCCCGGTACCACACACAAAAAAAATAAAGGATAAAAAAGTAGGGCGTGGGTGTAGCTTGGAGGTAGAATGCCCCTGGGTTCCATCCCCAGTACCGCAAAAAAAAAAAATATATATTAAATCAATGAATAAAAAGAGCTGGGTGGAGCCGGGCATGGTGGCGCACGCCTGTAATCCCAGTACTTGGGAGGCTGAAACAGGAGGATTGCAGGTTCAAAGCCAGTCTCATTAATTTAGTGAGGCACTCCACAACTTAGTGAGACCCTGTTTCCAAATAAAAAAAATAAAATAGGGCTGAGGGTGTAGCTAAAAGTGGAGTGCCCCTGGGTTCCATCCCTAGTTCCACAATAAAAAAAAAAAAGGGCTGGGGGGCCGGGCGTGGTGGCGCATGCTTGTAATCCTAGTACCTAGACTAAGACAGGAGGATTGCAGATTCGAGACCAGCCTCAGCAATTTAGCAAGACCCTGTTTCAAAATAAAAAATAAAATCAGGCTGGGGTGTATCTTGGAGGTAGAATGACTCTGGATTCCACCCCCGGTACCACATACACAAAAAAAAGGTTGGCAGTAGCCAGGTGTGGTGAGTTGAGGTGGCACATGCTTTTTTTTTTTTTTTTTTTTTTGCTGTACTGGGGATTGAACCCAGGGGCATTCTACCTCCGAGCTACACCCCCAGCCCTATTTTTTATTCTTTATTTTGAAACAGTGTCTTGCTAAGATGCAGAGGGCCTCACTAAGTAGCTGAGGCTGGCCGTGAACCTGCGATCCTCCTGTCTCACCCTCCCAAGTACTGGGATTACAAAGCATGTGCTACCATGCCCAGCGGCACATGCTTTTAATCCCAGTACTTGGGAGGCTGAGACAGGAGGATTGCAGGTTCGAAGCCAGCCTCAGCAATTTAGGCTTTCAGCAACTTAGCGAGACCCTGTTTCCAAATAAAACAATAAAAAATAGGTCTGGGGGTGTAGCTCGGAGGTAGAAGACTCCTGGGTTCCATCCCCAGTACCACACACACAAAAAAATAAATACATAAAATAAGCCTGGGGGTATAGCTCAAAGGTAGACTGCCCCTGGGTTCAATCCCCAATACCAAAAAAAAAAAAAAAATTCTACAATCCCTCCTGCCAAAGCGTTCTACTTCCCACAGGTGACTACCTGTCTGAGTCTCGGTTACCACATCTACAGAAGAGAGCCAGTAATATCCACCACTCAGGATAGCTGTAGGTTAAGTGTGTGGGCACATGTAGAACCCCTGCCCAGTGCCCAGAGTAGGGGCACCTTGTCTTCTCCCTCATCTCCCCCTCCCACGGCTCTCAACTCCTCCTTTGCTGCTGCTGCTTCTCCTCCTTCTTCTGTGGTATTGGGGATTGAAACAGGGTCTCTCTATGTTGCTGAGTCTTGCTAAATTGCTGAGACTGTCCTTGAACCTGCAATCCTTCTGTCTCAGCCTCCCAAATACTGGGATTACAGAAATGTGCCACCACATCTGGCTCTTCTATTTGTTTTGTGGTATCAAACCCAGAGTCCTGTGCAAGCTAATCATGCTCTCTACCACCGAGCTGCACCCCCAGCCCTCATTCTCTTCTTTTTTCTCAGTTCAGCGGGGTGCAGTGGTGCACACCTGTAATCCCAGCACCTCGGGAAGCTAAAGCAGGAGGATTGCAAGATCGAGGCTTGCCTGGGCAACTTAGTGAGATTCAGTCTCACTAAAGGGCTGGGATCCAGGTGAGGTGGCACAAGCCTGTAATTCTAGTACTTGGGAGACTGAGACAAGAGGATCGCAGGTTCAAAGCCAGCCTCAGCAATCAAAACAAAAAATTTTTAAAAAGGGCTTGGGGTATAGCTCAGAGGCAGAACATCCCTGGGCTCAATCCACAGTAACACACACACACACACACACACACACACACACACACACACAAAGGGAGCTGAGGATGTAGCTGGGTTCAATCCCTAGTGCCGCAAAACACAAAAATAAATGCAAACGTATTCTCAATCACTTCAACAAATGTTTGCTGCCAAGGCTAACTGCCCACCTCCACCCCTGCTGAACTGGGCCAGCGTCCACCTCTCTGGTCTCTCTAGAAGTCTGTCCTGGCCTCCCTCGTCCCCACAGCCCAGAGGACTCTAAAGGCCTACACCAGTCACCACCCCTGCCCCTCCCAGAGCAGCAGACCTGGCCTCGGTCAACACCAAGAATTGAACCAACACCAAGAAGTGAACCGCTGGGCTCTGTCCCCCACCCCCACTGCCAATCTCTTTCTCTCCTGTTTTGGGAGCCCCCTGGGGTTACTCTCCTCTTCCCACACATCAGGGAAACTTCAAAACTTGGGGCCCTCCTGGGAGACGCTCCTGCAGAAGCAGCTGTGCTATAGGAAGGGCTGATTCGTCCTGCCCTCTGATCCAGACAGAGAATCCCCCTTTCTGGCCTGAGGACTGGCTGTCCATCCTGAAAAACCTGTCTGCTCCCCCCCCCCCAGGCTGCAGGGCCCCAGGGGCAGGTTGGACTGGATTCCCCTGCGGCCCCTCCTACCCCCAGGACAAAATTGGCCACCCAGGGGGCAGGGCCTCAGTTGTCTCTGGAAGCTCCAGACTGCCAGCACCTGTTCTAGGCTCCAGCATGGCACCCCCGCTACCTGTCGAGACCTTGCCCTGGATCCTGATTCTGCTGGCCATTCTGACCCCGGGAGCTGCAGGTCTTTGCCATCTCTGGCGGGGCTGGGGAAGGGTCCAGAGGTCTAGACAGGCTCTCGAAGTGGGGCTGGTTGAGGGAGGAGGCTGGTGATGGCAGTGACCAGGCATTAGACTGGGCCCAGGGCACATTCCTGGGCCTCGTCCAGATCCAGGAGCGGAGCAGTATGGGAAAGGGTCCAAGGCTGCCACAGGGAGAGGGCTGGGGCTGCGGGGCTCCTGGCATCCAGTCTGGCTCCAGGGGCAACAGGACATTGTAGCCAGCTTCTGCGGCCCAAGGCTGCCACCTGGTGGTCAGAGGCACACAGGCCGGCCCAGTCTACCTCAGACCACAGAGGGGAACAGAGGGGAAGGGGACAGATGGATCCTCAGCAATGGCTTCTGATGGCTGGGAGGGGGCTGGTCCCCATATGAGCTCTCCTGGCCTCCCAGCAGACTTCAACATCTCGAGCCTCTCTGGTCTGCTGTCCCCGGCGCTAACGGAGAGCCTGTTGGTGGCTTTGCCTCCCTGCCACCTCACAGGAGGTAACGCCACACTGATGGTCCGGAGAGCCAATGACAGCAAAGGTCTGCCACCCCTCCCCAGCATCCCCCTGGCTCCCAGAGACCCCTTCCCAGGACACCCCTGGCATCTCATTCCCGCCTCCATCACCCCTGTCCCCGGGAATCCATACCCAACAAGCTGCCCCTTCTCCGCCGGCCTCCACACGCTTGACCGGCCTTTCCCGCCCAATCTCCTGCCCAGTGGTGAAGTCTGACTTTGTGGTGCCTCCATGCCGCGGGCGCAGGGAGCTGGTGAGTGTGGTGGAAAGTGGGGCTGGCTTCACAGTCACGCGGCTCCGTGCATACCAGGTGACAGATCTCGTGCCAGGAACCAAATACTAGTAGGTACCGAGCCACACCTAGGGCATCTGTGGGGTTGGGGTACAGGGAGGGAGGTTGGGAGGGATGTGGGGGAAAGAGAGGGCACAGCTAAAGGACATAAAAATAGCTGGGCATGGTGGCGCAGGCCTGTAATCCCAGTACTTGAGGATCACAGGTTTGAGGCCAGCCTCAGCAACTCAGCAAGACCCTCAGCAACTCAGCAAGACCTTGTTTCAAATACTTCTAAAAAGCCAGGCATGGTGGCACACATCTGTAATCCCAGTACTTGGGAGGCAGAGACAGGAGGATCAGAGTTTCAAGACCAGCCTCAGCAATTTAGCAAGAATCTCAACAATTTAGCCAAGATCCTCTTTCAAAATAAAAAAAAAATGAAGCCAGACGTGGTGGCACACGCTTGTAATCCCAGTACTTGGGAGGCTGAGAGAGGAGGACCGCAAGTTCGAGGACAGCCTCAGCAAGTAGTGAGACTCTCAAAAATAAAATAAGGCTGGGGGTGTAGCTTGGAAGTACTGGGATTACAAGTGTACGCCACCACACCCGGCTTGTAGCTCAGAAGTAGAATGCCCCTGGGTTCAATCCCCAGTACCCCAAAAATAAATAAATAAATAAATAAAATGAGCCAGGCATGGTGGTGCACGCCTGCAATCCCAATACTTGGGAGGCTGAGACAGGAGGATCGTAGGTTCGCAGCCAGCCTCAGCAACTTAGTGAGACCCTGTTTCAAAATACAAAATAAAATAACTCTGGGGGTGAAGCTCAGAGATAGAATGCTCCTGGGGTAAATCCTCTGTACCAAAATATAAAAATAAAAAGTAATAATAATAGCCGGACATGGTGGCACACGCTTGTAATCCCAGTACTTGGGAGGCTGAGACTGGAGGATCCGGGTTCGCGGCCAGCCTCAGCTACTTAGTGAGGCCCTCCGCAATCTAGTGAGACCCTGTTTCAAAATAAAGAATAAAAAGCCAGGCGTGGTGGCATACGCTTGTAATCCCAGTACTTGGGAGGCTGAGACTGGAGGATCCTGGTTCGCAGCCATCCTCAGCTACTCAGTGAGACCCTCCGCAACTTCGTGAGACCTGGTTTCAAAATAAAGAATAAAAAATAGGGCTGGGGGTGTAGCTCGGAGGTAAAACGCCCCTGGGTTCAATCCCCGGTACCACACACAAAAAAACTCAAAATAAAGAATAAAAAATAGGGGTGGGGGTGTAGCCTGGAGGTAGAATGCCCCAGGTTCAATCCCCAGTTTCGCAAAAAAAGTAATAATAATAATAATAACAATAATAAATAAAATAAAAATAAAAAGAAAGAAAAAAAGGGCACGAAAGGCAGGCCTCCCCTGGGGGAAGGCCGGGACAGGAGGCATGGCTGAGGCTGGAGCCCCCTTCCCCTAAGTCCCAGATACTTACTGAGGGTCCTCTCCTCTGTCTCCCCACCTCAAAGCATTTCCTACCGAGTACAGAAGGGAACCTCCACAGAGTCCAGCAGAGAGATCCCAATGTCCACGCTCCCGCGTAAGTAATGCTCCTGCTTGGAGCCCGCCGCCGCATCCCCAGCCTGGGTTAGCTGCCCCCCCCTCCATCCTACCACTGAGCCCTTGGAGCGAGAACTTCCTGTGAACTCCTCATGGGTGTCGCGCTGGGTTCTGTTCCCCCGGAGACTCACCTGGGAGCTGCTGCATGAAAGATTTCATGGGCATCGGGTCTGCTGGCTGCTTGGATTGGCTGGCTGCTGTCTGTCTGTCTGTCCGTCCGGCTGTCTGGCTGGCTGGCTGAGGGGCAGAGCTGTGAACTTGGGGAGCCTGCAGGCCCCTCCTGCCCTCAAAGCCTCCCTTTCTCTCTTCTGGCAGGGAGGAATATGGAGTCTATTGGGCTGGGAATGGCCCGAACAGGGGGCATGGTGGTCATCACAGTGCTGCTATCTGTCGCCATGTTCCTGCTGGTTGTGGGGTTCATCGTCGCCCTGGTGCTGGGCACCCGAAAGTAAGGAGGACCGGCCTGTGCCTGAGACCTGGGTGCTTCCCGTGTGTCCCCAGCCTGCCTCCTCCCAGGCCTCGGCCCCCAGCCCTGGGCTCCATCAGTGCCTCACCACCAAGCACGCCCCGTCACTGCCCTCGCCCCCGTCCTGTCAGCATCCCCCACTTCACCACTCTGACCCCCACAGCCACCCGCCCTCCCTCCATGTCCCCACAATAAAGATGGACCCACATCTGCCGCGCGTGTCTCCTTTGGTGGGCTTCCCTGCGTGGAATCGTGTCCGGGCTGCAGGCATACCCACCCACTCCTCCGCAAGCCCTGGAGTGGCTCCTCCCACGAAAGACAGGCACGGGCCACAGAAGAGAGAAGCCCAGGGCTGGGCTGTGCGTTCCTTCCACCTCCTGCCCATCGGGGCCTGGCTCCAGGGCAGAAGGGGGGCTGGGCACTGGGTGCAGGGCCTGGGCCGGGGCTGCCAGAGCAAGGAGGGGCACCCCAGGAAGAGGAGAGCTCTGCCGGGAAGACAAAGACAGAGACACTGAAGGACAGGGCACTGGGGGGGGGGGGAACAGGCTAATGAGCTCCAGAGGATGAGATCAGAAGTGGAAGGACCCTGACTAGAGGAGCAAGAGTGGTGCGGGTGGCAGTCGGGCGTGGTGGCACATACTTGTAATCCCAGTACTTGGGAGGATGAGACAGGAGGATCACAGGTTCAAGGCCAGCCTCAGCAAATTTGTGAGATAGCAACGTAGTGAGAGTGAGATCCTGTTTCAAAAAAAAAAATAAGGCCGGGCATGGTGGTGCATGCCTGTAATCCCAGTATGTGGGAGGATGAGACAGGAGGATCACAGGTTCAAGGCCAGCTTCAGCAACTCAGCGAGACCCTGTTTCAAAATAAAATATAAAATAGGGATGAGGGTGTAGCTTGGAGGTAGAACAATGCTGGGTTGAATCCCTAGTAACACACACACACACACACACACACACACACATACACACACAAATTAATGGATTATAATCCATTCTCTATTCTAAAAAATAATAATCTATTAATTTCATATTGATAACAAACAAAAATGAAAGAAGGAAAAGGTCTTCCCTACAATTGTAAAAAGGAAAATTTTTAGCCCAATTAAATTTAGTAGAGGTTTAGCCAGGCGTGGTGGCACACGCTTGTAATCCCAGTACTTTGGGAGGCGGAGACCGGAGGATCCGGGTTCGCGGCCAGCCTCAGCTCTCTCTCTCTCT
>PVJS01061428.1:0-10994 GCA_004027185.1 Glis glis | reverse complement strand
AAAGCCCCCATGTTCAATCCCTGGTACCGCAAAAAAAAAAGAATTCCCTCTTTCTCTCTTTTTTTTTGTGGTACTGGGGATTGAACGCAAGGGTGCTCTACCTCTGATCTATGCCCCCAGTCCCTTTTATTTTTCATTTTGAAATAGGGTCTTGCTGGCTGGGCGTGGTGGCGCACGCTTGTAATCCCAGTACTTGGGAGGCGGAGACCGGAGGATCTGGTTTCGCGGCCAGCCTCAGCTACTTAGTGAGGCCCTCTGCAACTTCGTGAGACCCGGTTTCAAAATAAAGTATAAAAAATAGGGCTGGGGGTGTAGCTTGGAGGTAGAATGCCCCTGGGTTCAATCCCCGGTACCGCAAAAAAAAAAAAAAAGAAAAGAAATAGGGTCTTGCTAAGTTACCGCATGTGGGCCTCAAATCTGTGATCCTCCTGTCTTAGCCTCTCAAGTACTGGGATACAGGTGTGTGCCACCATGCCAGAAGAATTCCCTCTTTTTAAAGACTGAATAATATTCCATTAAATGAATAGAACATATTTTGTTCATCCACTCAACAGTCAATAGAAACTTGAATTGTTTCCACCTTTTGGCTATTGAGAATAATGCTGCTCTGAATGTTGGTGTGCAAGTCTTTGAGTCCAGTGGTTGGTTCTGGGAGATTCTGGAGTAGGACCATCAGAACTTGCTGATGGTAGAAAGCAAGGACAGGGATAGAATTAAGTAGGATCCTAGGTTTTGGCAATGGTGGCATTTATTAAGATGGGGAAGAAATTGTGAAATGCTCTGCAAACATCAGACAGTGTTATTTTATTCCAAATTGATATTAGCCAGGAATTTGCCCTATCAAAGGCATCAAAACATCTCTTTAATAAGTGATGCACCTGGGGCCAGGGCGCTCAGGTCTCTACACTCTTTCAATAGCTGCCTGATTGAATCTGCAGTTGGCAAACCATGGCCCACAGCCCAAGTCCAGCCCACACCTGGTCTTGTATGACTTGAGAGCTGTGAATAGTTTTCACATTTTAAAATGTAAAGTGTAATAAAAAAATGTTAAGTGTAATAAAAAGACTGCTAGCCCTTCAGCTAGAACAGTTTCTTCATTTTGCATCTTGGCCCACGAAGCCTAAAATATTTACTGTTTGGCCCTTTGTGGAAAAAGTGTGCTGACCCATGGCCTTACATTAATTGCTTTGGCTCAGACGGAATAAGACAGTGTGCTCAAGTGGAAACGAAAAAGCCAAACCAAACCAAACGTCCTCACCACTGCTGACCTACTTCTGGAGAGTTTTTTTTTTCCTTAAGTACCTGCTGGTCACAGGACACAGTGAGCCATCCCCGCCCCCAGCCTGCCTGCCACCCTCTGTAGGTCACCGCAGTGAGCAGCCCAGTCAGCTGCGCCGGCGGAACTGATTAATGCCATCGCAGCGCTGTTTACCAGAACAAGTGATTTATTTAGCATCTAAATTTTAAATGGTGCCTGTGCTTCCCAGGAAGCTGTCTGGTTTAGAAAATTACCTATAATAAATGCATGTAATAAATCCATTCTTTTGAACCTAAAGAAAGGTATTCAAGTTTTATATGAGAAAATCAGTTTCTCCTCATCCTCACTAAATACATGTTGTGTAAATAATTAAAAACAATGGTTTGAATGGGTGCTAAATTATTGGCTTGCCAAAATGCAATCACGGCTCTTATTTTTCCAATTAATCATGCAAAAAAAACCCCATTTGCTGGCTTCTCCCTAGAGAGGCCTCCTCTCCACTCCTAAATGACCCAGGAATCCATGGTGTTTACTCAGTCCAGTGGCTCAGTAGGCTCTGCAATGACAGGTATGTGTGTGTGTGTGTGTGTGTGTGTGTGTGTATGTGTGTATGTGTGTGTGTATGTATGTATGTGTGTTTAGATGTCTGGAGAGGTGAGCGGTGCTCTGGGGTTTTTAACCCAAGCCTAGGCGGTTCTGGGCTTCGTATACTGCTACCACAGGGATGCTCTGGCCTGAGCCTCATGCTGGTTGCAGGACTGTCCCTTTCTCAGGAGGCTCCCAAGGAGTTGGGTCCTAAGTAGTCAGCTTTGTTTGCAAGCGACACCCCTTCCTTGAGGACCCCCCCCCCAGCCTGGGGATTAGGGCTGACTCAAGGCATGGCTGCCTCCTGCTGGTGTGATTTATTTTCTTTTTTGGTACTGGGGATTGAACACAGGGGCATTCTACCTCTGAGTTATACCCCCAGCCCTTTTATTCTGAAACAGGGTCTCACTAAGTTGCTGAGGATCTCTGCTAAATTGTTGAGGCTGGCCTCGAACCTGTAATCCTCTTATCTCAGCCTCCTGAGTGCTGTGATTATAGACATGTGCCACTGCATTCAGCTTCTGCTGGTTTGATTTCTAGCAAGTTGATCTTGGTCAGCATCAAACCACTTGACTGGAGAGCTTCTTACCACACCCCTCTTGGACCGTGCAGGGATTGGGCAGGACATCCTGCTGGGTGGCCTCTAGACCCTTTGCAGATTTACCCACCTGCTCCTGGGCAATGCCTTTCGTATCCCAAGGGAGAGGGGAAGCAGACGTCTTTGTCAGGCCAGAGGAGGTCCTGAGCAAGGCACGTCTGCTTGTCTCACCTTTGCATAAGTAGGAGGGGCTCTCAGGAGTCTTTTCCCCAGCAGAGAACATTGGACCCGGATGACTTGCTGGCTCGCCCAGTTGAAGCAGTGGCCAGCCTCCGTCCCATAAAGTTCATACATTCAGCCAGGTGTGGTGGTGCACACCTGTAATCCCAGTACTTGGGAGGCTGAGACAGGAGGATTGCAAGTTTGAGGACAGACTCAGCAAGTAGTAAGGCTCTAATCAACTTAGCAAGACCTTATTTCAAAATAAAAATGAAAAAAATCGGGCTGGGGGTGTAGCTCAGAGGTAGAATGCCCCTGGGTTTAATCCCCAGTAACAAAACAGAAGAAAAACAAACAAAAACCAAAAAAAAAAGTTCATACATTCAACAAGTGTTTATGCAGCCCTTTCTACAAGCTGGATACTGTCCTAGGCGCTTGGGATGCAGCAGCCACAAAACAGACAAGGTCCCTGCTCTTGTGAGGGCTTGTGGTAAGGAGAGGGGTTCTGCTCTGACACAGGGTCCCTGCCTGCTGTGTGCCCATGTCCAGGCCTCTGGGAAAGGCCTCCCATGAAAGGAGCCATCTGATGGGTGAACGCCGGGTGTGGTTCATGGAGGTGCACAGGGCAGAACTGGGGGAGGGCACGTTGTACAAAGGCCTGGAAGTGAGCAGGAGCCGGGTGAGCTCACATAGGCAGAGTCCGGGGTGGGGTGGGGGTGTGCAGGGAGCACTGGGGAAAGGCGTCTGTAGGGTGGGCTGGGGTCTGGTTCTGAGGGGCTTCGCAAATACATTGAGGGGGTAGTGAATTTGCGGCCTCATTCTCAGGAAGCCAGCAGTGAGCAACTCTAGGGCCCCTGCTGCTAGACTTCAAGACAAGCAGTGCCCCCTATCGTTGGGTCCTGCCCCCTGGTTCGGGGTCACCCCCAAGTCTCCCTCCAAGCTCTGGCTCTGTGATCTGCTGGAGCGGAGCACCCTGACACACCATCTCACCTGGTCCTTGCAGACATCACATCTAATAACTTCTCTCCTTCCTACCGCTGGCTGCTGGCTGCGTGCCACACCTCCTGGGTTAGGAGCAGAATTCATTAGCACCTGCACTGTGCTCTCTGGGTCCCTCCAAGGGTGAGGATGACTCTTTCCACCCCCAGCTATCACCTGCCTTCAAAGTCGTTCTTTGTGTACAGCATTTCCAATATGGCTCGGCCCAGAACTGGGTCTCTGAAACAGCAGCAGGGGCCCTTGGGTTTGATCCTTGGGCCAGGTGGACCTGCATCCTCCATTATAAATGCAGCACACCTGTAATCCCTGTACTTGGGAGGCTGAGATAGGAGGATCTCAGGTTCGAGAACAGTCTCAGCAACTTAGCAAGACCCTGTTTCTTTTCTTTTTTTTTTTTTTGCAGTACCGGGGATTGAACCCAGGGGCATTCTACCTCTGGGCTACATCCCCAGACCTATTTTTTATTCTATATTTTGAAACAGGGTCTCACTTAGTTGTGGAGGGCCTCACTAAGTACCTGAGGCTGGCTGCGAACCTGCGATCCTCTCTGGTCTCAGCCTCCCAAGTACTGGGATTACAAGTGTGCGCCACCACGCCCAGCTAAGACCCTGTTTCAAACTAAAAAAGGGCTGGGGGTGTAGCTTGGAGGTAGAATGCCCATGGGTTTGATCCCTACTACCAAAAAAAGAAAAGGAAGGAAGGAAGGAAGGGAGGGAGGGAGGGAGGGAGGGAGGGAGGGAAAGAAAGAAAGAAAGAAAGAAAGAAAGAAAGAAAGAAGGAAAGAAAGGCAGCTGCCTCCAGCCGCCCTGCCCCCAGCTTGATTCTTCAGGAGTGGAGCTTGGAGTCAGGTTTTTAGATATGCTCCCCAAGCGGTTCTTATGCCTGTACAAGTTTGAGAGAAGTACATTTTGGAGAGCTGGGCCTAGGTGCCCTTGGTGGGATTTTACACATTTAACACCCAGAGGTAGTGGGATGTTGGCACTGCTGGCCTCACCTGACCGTGTCCAGGGCTCCAGGGTCACTACCTATCAGGTTGTTGTTTTCTATGGGCAGGGTGTATCTTTCTTACTTACTCTAAGTCTCTTTCCCTGAGATTCCTACCATGGGAATGGTTCTGTCCTCTGTAGTCAGGTCAAGCAAGCGTAATGCTTCTTCCAGATGGCAGCCCTTCAGACATCTGGAGGCTGCGGTCCTACCTAGGTCCTTGGATTTTTTTTTTATCTATTTTATCTATCATGACCTTCAGACACGTTGCCTTCCCGGGTGCTCTCTCGAGTAGTGATTCTGAGCTGTGAACTTTCCGTGTGTTCTTATTTAAGCCCTCCAACATCCCGATAGGGTTGGCTTTGTTATGCCCATTTTACAGATGAGGAAACGTAGACACCAAAAGGCAAAGAGACTTTCCTAAGGTTACATGGCTAGTTTGTGCCAGAATTGAGAGTTGAACCCAAGGTCTGCTGGAACACCCCCACTTTATAGACAGGGAAACTGAGGGTTAGAGAAGTTTAGAGGTTAGAGAAGTTACCAAAGTCATATGACCCATCCTTAGTCATGATGCCAAACACTGCCTTTCCACGAGGTAATCGTGCCTACACCCCAGGGCTGGCAGGCACCTTGTAAGCAGCCTAAAGAATTACTGGTTAGGGCCGGGCGTGGTGGTGCACGCTTGTAATCCCAGTACTTGGGAGGCGGAGACTGGAGAATCCGGGTTCGTGGCCAGCCTCAGCTACTTAGTGAGGCCCTCTGCAACTTTGTGAGACTGGGTTTCAAAATAAAGTATAAAAAATAGGGCCGGGGGTGTAGCTCGGAGGTAAAATGCCCCTGGGTTCAATCCCCGGTACCGCAAAAAAAAAAAAAAAGAAAAGAATTACTGGTTAATAGGATTATTGATTTTATTTTTAGAGCTTGACACTTCCTATCTAATATGACTTCTGTGTATATTTATGGGCAAATATACCCATCATACCAAACGGAATACATTTTTTACCTTGACATACTGTATGATAACTGAAATCCCTGTTGCCTGGGGGCAGGGAGGGTTTCAAACTGTCCTCAGGGGTGACTGGGGCCCCTTAATACCATGGTGTTAATGAGCCCCTGGCATGTGCCCAGCTGGAGAGGGCCCCTGTATCAGATCCTATGATGTCCAGTCACAGTCAAGCCCCTTCCTTGGGACTGAATCAGATTTTGTTCCTGTGTCGGGCATCAATGTGTTTCATGACCTCTTCTCCATTTTTCTCTATGGGTACACCTGTGTGAGCACCATCCCGATCGGGACACGGGACATTTCCATCACTCTGGAAGGCTCCCTTGTCCCCCTCCCACCCCGCCCTTCAAATCAGTGTGCCCCCACATTACTCAGTAGCTCTCCTTGAACTTCACGTGATGTGGCATTCCACACCACGTGCCCCCTCTTTGCTTCTTTTTTGATCCTTTTCACACAGACTCTCAGCCACGCTTTGGACGGGCCAGGCTCCTCCCTGCTGCACCGCGTCTGCTGTCATCTCCAGAGACGGACAGAACCTCAGATCGGCCTTTCCTCCAGGGGCAGCTGTGTGACTTTGTTAGTGCTTGCCACTGCAGAGGAGCTGGGACCAGGCTGGGGGGCGGGGCCCTGCACAAAGGTTTCTGAGGAGTGGCTTGATGTAAGAACAAGCTGGGGGGCTATAGGGAGGGAGTGGACCAAGCTGGAGGCACCCTAGGGGTGCTCACAGAACATCGGGGGATGCTGGAAGTGGCCCTTACCAGGTGTGGGTGAGTGAGGCATTAGCCTGGACCTCCACTTAGAGTGAGGGGAGTATGGGACCCTCAGACAGGGCCCAGTCCCTGCTGACAGACAAGGCTGACCTTAGGCGAGGCTCCCCTTCCCCACAAAAATATCCTTGCCTGCCTGCAGACACTGTGTGCCATTTACTGGGAACATTTATTGGGGAGCCCCTGGGTGTACCAGTTGGCGTGCTAGCACCAATGGCATGAGGATGACACAGAGTCCCCTGTCCCATGGGGCTCACAATCTACACCAAGTCGCATAGAGATGGCCTGCAGGCCGGATTTGGCCCTTTCATGTGCTTGCTTTGGTGCCCATCATTTAAAAATCTGGTGGTTGTCCATACAAATCAGATTTCTGGATTTTCTGAGCAAATCTGGCAACCGCAGTCTGTTCCTACCTGGCTGCAGCAGGTGGAGGGGAGAAGTGGCCACACCCCTTCCCAGCGGGCACATTTTCTCCTGTTTGCCACTGTCCCTCACCCCCAGGGCCTCATACCTGGTCTTCTTCACCCACTACGTCCCTGCCTGGCCATTGCCGACATTTCTGACAATTTGGATGGGTGGGAAGATGGGTGAAGGCCTCCCTGGGGAGGGCAGCGAGCCTGGGGCCCCTGTGGAGTGTGTCCCCTTCCAGTCCTCTCAGTCTCAGTTGAGCGAACTCATCAGATCTTCCCCGCAGGGAGGGTGACAGTGTGTGTGTGGGTGGGGGTGGGTGGGAGAGCAAGAGGCTGAGCTGATGGCACCAAGCCTTATGGAAATGGTTCTCAGAGCACGGAACCCGGGGTGCTGGTTCAAATGCAGACCCACTGGGGCAGAATCTGGGGCCAAGTTTCCCAGGTGATGTCAAGGTCACACAAGTATGGGAACCTCAAAGAAGAGGAGGCTGGGGTTTTGGGGGCTGTGTGGCCAGACACGAATCATATTTTCCAGGGCAAGGCAAGGCCGCAGCCCTGGCTCCATGTTCCCGTCCCCTGACAGAGCCTTGTTCTGAGCACAGCTGAGGCCCCATCAGGCGGAGGACACGAAGCCATCTTCTCCAGTCTTCCTGTCCCTGCACCTGGAGGAAAGGCCACGTTGGCCTTTGCCAAGCTTTGTCATTTCCTGGAATCTTTGAACAGTCACCCAGGCAGGGGGCCAACTCCAGGGAGCGGAACAGAGGCTGGCTGGCAGGTAAGAGCCATCTTGTCTCCTTCTCAGCCAGGTGGCCTGACAGTTGCTGGGCTCTGGCCAGGGGACTGGAATCATGGCCCTCTGCCGGGACAGAGTGGGATCTGGGACTTGTTCCTGGAGGGGAGGAGCAGGACAGGACCCTTGGGCTGCTTTCCCCTTTGTTTTCTGCTTTTGTTTTGGTACTGGGGAATTGACCCAGGGGCGGTCTACCTTCAAGCTCCACCCCCAGCCCTATTTATTTACTTTTGAAATAGTGTCTGGCTAAATTGCTGAGGCTGGCCTCCAACCCATAATCCTCCTGCATCAGCCTCTCAAGTACTGAGATTACAGGCATGCGCCACCATGCCCATTCTACTTGTTCCCTTTGGAATATTCAACTGCAGTGGTGTGGAGGGACACGATGGGGGTTCAGGGCAGGACCTAGAGTGGGGAGTGCATAAGGAGGCGCTCATTTTTAGGGTCTGACAAGTGAACTCAGGCTTTGAAGGGACCCTAAGAGCACGTGTCTCCTTAAGAGTGAGGCGCTGAGGGAGCACAGTATAGGAGGGTCCTGAAGTGCCCACCTGCGCTTGCGAGGACCTGGGAGTGAGGCTGAGTGCGCCCCTTGCCTCACCCCTGCTGACTGCACCTCATGGAGCCTGAGAGATGCGCTGGGACTCAGGCGCAGGAGAAGATGGGCAGAGAGGACAGTCAGGGATCTCTGGGACAAGATCACTGGTTCTCCACATGGCTGCACATGGGAAGCCCCTAGGGAGCTTTTTAATTTCCTGATTTCTGGGCCCCACTCCTGGGGGATTTGGATTTAATTATTCTGGGGTGCAACCTGGCTGTTGGGGCTTTAAAGAGCCCTCCAGGGACTACCACGCGACTGTGTTTGAGAACCTCCGTCTAGATGGAGCAGGGTGGGTGCTGTCCATTGGCTTGCCTTTCCTGAGTTTTAGCTGTGAACCACAGACTGACAAGCCGGGCAGACTTCTGCAGTAGTGCCAGAGCCAAGTGGATGGGAAGTGAGCTTGGGAAGAAGCTGAGTGTGCAAGTTCCCGGCCCATGCCAGATGCATCTTGTCTGTTACTTACAGATCAACCCCGCAGGTCCTTGTTCCCAGACTCAGTCTTGAGCCTGAGTCTTGGCCAGGTTGAGGACATTGCCTGTGTGGAATAGTAGAATCTTCAGTGAAATTCATTTGTAATAAAACACTGGTAGAAATGAAAGTTGGTCCCGTTGCTTGAAGACTGATTTCCCAAAGTATTTCTGAGGTCAGCTTCCCTAGTGTGATAAGAGGACCCCTCCTTTCCTCCAGAGCAAATGTTGTGGTTTGGATTTAGAATGTCCCCCAGACCTCCTGGTGACAAGGCAGCCATATTGGAGGTGGGACTTGGTTGCGTGGAGGGGTCCCTAGCAACATGGCCAGGGACAGTGTTTCTGGGGCAGGCTGCTGCATCTTCCTGCTCTTCTCTCTTCCCTGCCATCATGGACTGATGACAGGTTCTGTCCTCTCTGCTCCCCACCATGATGGCCTGAGGACCTGCAGCCCTGGCTCCTGCTTGGAAGCCGGTCTAACATGGACTGACGTCTCTGAAATCGTGAACAAATAAATCTTCCTTCCTCTAAGTTGTGCATGTGAGATGTTTGGGTCACAGCTGTGAGACTGCTGACTGAAACAGCAACACACACACACACACACACACACACACACACACACACACACACACACCTCTGCCACAATTCCATCAATTAGGTCATGACATTCGACCAGAAAATCCTCATGGAAGGGTAAGTGGGGGAGATTGTAGAATCGGTCACACCAGATGGTGGGTTACTGAGTGACTTTGTGTGGCGCCTATCCCAGCATCCTTGGCAGGTCCTGGTGTCCTGGAAGACAGCAAATATCACGAGAACATGTCATAGAGGCTTCTGAAGATGCAAAGAGAGAGCATTTAAGGTGAACCTTAGAGGGTGCTGAAAGTTGCTATTTATTGGGTAACTTATGCAGAATAATTGTCACACTGGCTTCCAAAGCAGTTGACAGGGCCATGAGCACCTTTTTGCTGCAGCAGCAAAAGTCCGTGTTATATTGCTGACAGCACTTTCTCAGGGAGGTTCGCGCAGGAGCAGAGGGGCAGGAAGAGAGCACCAGGTCCAGTGGGACGCCTGCCCACATCCTGCTGGCCACTGCCCCGCTGCTTGGCCTTGGGCCAGGGGCTTAACCCCCGAGGCCCGGTTGTGGGCTTCCCCTTCTGGCATGGCTGAGTGATGGAACTGGATTTATCCTCCTGCCTGAAACAATGAAAAAGCAAAACAGACAAAATCCTTAAAGCTATGGTTCTCAAAAGTGAACATCAGGCCACAAGGTTCAGGACCCCTGCTTACTGCCTTGACACAGAGAAGGGGAACAGGCCAGGAGGGAGAAGTGGTGGTATACTATTGTCAGGTTCTTGTAGTACTGTGAAGTGGTACAACATCACTTGAAGGTAGGCTGTGTAAAGGCCAAGGTGTATACCACAAATGCTATAGCTACTACTAGAATGGCGAAGAGGTACAGGTAATAGGCCAACAAAGGTGGTGAGATGGAATCATCAAAAATAATATAAGAGAAGGCAGCAAAAGGGAACAAGAAGCAGATGGAACAAACAAAACAAATAGCAAAATGATAGACTACTCAAACCTAAGCATACCAATAATCATATTGAATAATGGTCTGAACACCAGTTAGAGACGGTCATATTGGATAAACAAGCAAGACTCAATTAAATGCTGCCTTACAGAAACACACTTTATAAAGACATAAATATGTTCAAAATAAAAGGATGAAAAAGATAACACAATTACTGACACTAGTCAAAAGAGAGCTGGAGCTGGGCTTGGTGGCGTTTGCCTGTAATCCCAGCTACTTGGGAGGCTGAGACAGAAGGATCATAAATTTGAGGCCAGCCTGGGCAACTTAGCGAGATTCTGTCTCAAAATAAAAAGTGCTGGGGATGAAGCTCAGTGGTGGAGCACCCCAGGTTTCATCCCCAGTACCATAATATATACTAAATAAATAAATAAGTAGGAAGCTATACCTGTTGCTGGTCCTTTCCTCTCTAAGTTTCCTGGCTGCTCTGAGTTTAACAGCTGTCCTCTACCATGCCCTGCACCATGACGTTTCTGCCTTGGAGCCGGCCAACCATGGACTGAACCTCTGAAACCTTGAGCCTGAATAAACCTTTCCTCCTCTAAGTTGTTCTTGTCAGGTATTTTGGTCACAGCTATGAAAAAACTGACTAAAACAAGGCGTAATTGGACCCTGATTATTAGAAGTAGGACCATCTGGCTGGGCGTGGTGGCGCATGCTTGTAATCCCAGTACTTTGGGAGGCGGAGACCGGAGGATCTGGGTTTGCGGCCAGCCTCAGCTACTTAGTGAGGCCCTCCGCAATTTCGTGAGACCCGGTTTCAAAATAAAGTATAAAAAATA
>PVJS01061427.1:0-10994 GCA_004027185.1 Glis glis | reverse complement strand
AAAAAAAAAAAAAAAAAACCCAAATCAATACTCACAGCACTTTCATGGTTACTTGTGGGCATCTGAAGATAGGCAAAAAATTTGAATTGCCCAACACGCACATTCCCCGCTGAGGTCAAACAGGGCAACATTCTACTTTCTTGTTTCAGCTCTGACACCATAAACAAGTGTCCTTTTCATGGTCTATGTGGTGCCATGCTTTTCACATTTTTGTGCTTTTTGTTGGTGATTTTACTGTTTGCAACCTACCCCCCACCCCACCCTCCCAGCAAAAGGCTGAAGTGCTGGCTCATGTTGCTAAGTAGACAAAAGCTGTGGTGTGCCTTATGGAGAAAACACACGTGAAATAAGCCTTGTTTGGGCGTGAGTTACGGTGCTGTTGGCTGAGTCTAAGATTAATGACTATACATGTATATATACTGGTTAAGTGTTTTATATATATGTTAAGTAAGGGCCAGAAGCAGTTGGATGATGTATTCCACGCCCTCTCCGCTCCTCGGTGTCATGCCACAGCACAAGTTGCAATGTGGTTGGTAGAATGTCTCTGAGTTCAACCTCCAGTAACCCCCCAAAATAAAGAAATATATCTATGGTAATGAGACCATGAATAGGAATGTATAGTTCCAGTGAACAGAACTTTGTCCACTGAGAGAAAATATTTTTATAACAGCTTTTGTTACTCCTTTTTCTCCTAACATTTAAACTTTGCTGCTTTAAATTGTAGTGAATGAGTTGTCACCCAAATCAACAATCAATATCCCTATATGTTTTTGCAAATAAAAGACTGGAATAAATTTCAATTACAATTCCTTCCTTCCTTCCTTCCTTCCTTCCTTCCTTCCTTCCCTTCCTTTCCTTCCTTCCTTCCTTTCTCCCTCCCTCCCTCCCTCCCTCCCTCCATCCTCCATCCTCCATCCTTCCCTCCCTTCCTTCCCTCCTTTCCTTCCTTTCCTTGTGGTACTGGGGGTTGAACTCAGGGGCCTTCTACATCCAGGCTGAACCCCTAGCCCTATTTTGTTTTTTATTTGGAAACAGGGTCTCACTAAGTTGCTAAGAGCCTTGCTAAGTTGCTGAGGCTGGCTTCCAACCTGTGATCCTCCTGTCTCAGCCTCCCAAGTACTGGGACTGCAGGTGTGTGTCACCGCACCTGGCTATATATTTTCTTTTTACTTGCCTCTTTTGCATAAATGTGTTAAACTTCTGGATAATTAAGTAATATAATTACTTGAGCTCTGATTAGTTGATATAATGTGGAATTCATGTACACATCTTTTATATACTCATACTTTCTTGTAGTTGCTAGCTTTAATTTTTAAAAATATGGTAATTATAATCAATTTTTATTATACCTCATGTAAAATAATTGTGTGTCTGAGAGAGAATGATAAAACTCATCCCCTAGTTCTCCCGATTTCTCTTTCTTTGGTTTACCCTTCTAAGCAAGGAAAGTTGCAGCGTCAGTATTTGCGCATATATGTAAAAATGTGAAATGGGTGGTGGGCAGGTATATGCAACGCTAGGCTCCTGGTAGCATTCTCACTTCAAATCTCCTTTTCCATCACTGACTGGAATACAGCTGAAAAAAATACTACACTGCTTTTGTGATGATGGATTTAGTAATTTCAGTTAGCTACTGATGTTCGGAGGCAGCCTCTAATCCAGAACAGGACTTTAATACATTTTATTGTACTGAAACATAAGGCAGAGGTCTACTAAAATAGAATACTTTAGCACTGTAATACTCATTCCTGTCAATTGAAGTATTGAGGATAAATTACAAAATCCACTCAGTCCTCTCAAATAATAATCCTTTCTAAAAAAAGAGTAATTATCAATAACCTCTGGGTAATTGAGCATACAAGTGCTAGCAAATGATCCAAAGGGTTTTATCAGTAACCAGGCCTGATTTTACAAATCAAGTGAAAAGTCTTCTAGAAAAACCTTTCAATGGCACTTTTATGAATGATTGCTCAATTCCTATAAGTAGCATCACTTGTATTTTTTTAGAAATCTTTGGTAATAAGTTTGAAATACATGAAATTTAAGACAAGTTGCTTTACCAAGAATAAACAGTCAAGTAGTAGGAGCACTCACCCACCTTCACTAACCAGCTCGCTGTTGTCTGACTGCTTGCAAGAGATGATCTTCTCCACCAGCTGGTTGTAGCTGCAGCTACCGACGGCTTTTACAATGTCGTCAGTCTAGAAAACAGATGACTACTCAGGAATCATGACAAAATTGGAAACAATGCCAAAACGCCCTATCACTCTTCAGGATTTTATCCTATACAACACTAAATATAAAAGTACTATTTATTTATTTATTTATTTACTTATTTATTTATTTATTTTTGTGTGTGTGTGGCACTGAGGATTGAACCCAGGGCATTCTACCTCCAAGCTACACCCCCAGCCAGATTTCTATTCTTTATTTTGAAACAGGGTGTCACTAAGTTGCGGAGGGTCTCACTAAGTAGCTGAGGCTGGCCGCAAACCTGAATCCTCCTGTCTCAGCCTCCCAACTACTGGGATTACAAGCGTGTCCTCCTAAGATTATGAAAAGACAAGCTACAGAATGAAAGAAAATATTTGTAAAACAACACATCTAGCCGGGCGTGGTGGCGCACACTTGTAATCCCAATACTTGGGAGGCTGAGAAGTAGAGAATAAATTAGTGGTTTGCAGGGATTGAGAAGAGGGGGCAGGTGGGAGAGAAGTGGGTGATGAAAGAGAGCAGGAGGGAGTCTTGTGATGATGGAAATCTTCTGTATTTTACTTTATTAATGTTGATTTTCTGGATTTAATATTTTACTAGAGTAAAATTGCAAAAAACACACTGCAAGATTTCTATTGGGGAAAATTGAATACAAGGTAAAATGAATTGCTGTGCATTATTTTTTACAACTCCATGTGAATCTACAATTATGTCAACATAAACTATTTAATTTTTTAAAAAAGTAAACCCATACCAGAAAACAGAACAAATTTGAGAGCTATCAGCTGGTATGACTTTTTCCCCTCCTCCTTCTTTTAAAGTTCAAAAATAGCTAAATATGGTGGTGCACACTTGTAATCCCAGTGCTTGGGAGGCTGAGACAGGAGGACCACAGGTTTGAGCAGCCAGCCTCAGCAACTTAGTGAGACTTGCTTCAAAATAAAAAAT
This sequence comes from Glis glis, assembly GCA_004027185.1. Taxonomy (NCBI): domain Eukaryota; kingdom Metazoa; phylum Chordata; class Mammalia; order Rodentia; family Gliridae; genus Glis; species Glis glis. Next base: position 7,832 of record PVJS01061427.1, on the reverse strand, counting down.
AAAATAGGGTGTAGCTCAGAGGTAGAATATCCCTGGGTTTAATCCCTAATACCACAGCTCAAAAATAAACAATATTTTTAAAAATTTTCCTTATGTTCAAAAAATATATAAATAAACTAACAATAACAGTGAAATAGTATATGAGTAGACATAAAACAGATCAGTGGAACAGAGGACTCCAGCCTATAGAAAAATTTAGTATATAATATGATAAAGGAATCGTTTCTTCCTTTTGCCCTTCCAGATCCACTCTCCACTCAAGAGCTCAACCTCTGGAATTCTTCCTCACCAGTTATCAGATGGGCTTGGCCCATGAGAGATACTGGAGGAGACCAGAGACGGTATGATCTTCACCCTTCCCCAGCAGGGCCACAGCGTGGCCGTAACTGCATTCCTCCACTGAAGGCCACGGCTCCTGGTCAGTAGCCCCATGCCTCGGCAGTTGGTCCTGCTGGGTCTCTCCACAGTTAACAGCGGCAACAGTTTTTGGCAGTTGCTAACTCCAGGACGCCTCGCTGTCCCTTGCTTGCTCACTTAACTTTGCCCTTGCCTTTGTAAATAGTCTTCTCCTTAAACTTTCCTCAGTCATCCCTGGATGCGTCACCTACTTTCATGCCAGAGCACTGGTGTGCATGCCGAGAGGCAAAATCGGGAATGCTAGACTAGAAAATAACCAGGGTCGCTTTACATTTAGAATTGTACAGTTAGAGCTATGGGAATATAGGGTGCTCTTAAAATAAATGCTGGGTAATTAAAAAATCTCTTTTCAAAGCAGTAAAGAATATGCCCTTGAGCCAGGCGTGGTGGCGTAAGCCTATAATTCCAGTACTTGGGAGGCTGAGACAGGAGGATCGCAAGTTCAAAGCCAGCTGCAACAACTTAGTGAGGCCCTGCTTCCAAATAAAAAATAAAATAGGGCTGGGGCGTAGCTTGGAGGTAGAATGCCCCTGGGTTCAATCCCTAGCACCACACACACACATACACACACACACACACACACACACACGAATTTCGTCTTGCCCAAAGAGAATTCTAGCCTCTATCCAAGTTCCTAGGAGATAACTTCCAACCCCAGTAATGAGTGACTCTGTTATTCATGGTGGGTTCCTTGGATCACACCTGCAGTTTATACTAACAGGGTGATTCATGGGGGCCCCTAGGAACAACATGGCGTCAGAGCAGCCTCCTATATACAAAGGGCTGGAGGCTGAGTTCACCACATATGCAATCATGCCTATGTAATAAAATTTGAATTAAAAAAATCTTGCCAGGCGTGGTGGTGCACGCTTATAATCCCAGAACTAGGGAGGCTGAGAGGAAGATTGCAAGTTCACGGCCAGCCCAAGCTACTTCGTGAGGCCCTCCACAACTTAGTGAGACTCTATTTCAAAAAAATAAAGAATAAAAACTAGAGCTGGGGGTGTAGCCCAGAGGTAGAATGCCCCTGGGCTCAGCCTCCAGTACCAGCACGCTGAAGATGGAGTGAGTGCCAGGACTGGCAATGACCATGTCAAACATCAATTCCGAGAGGGTGACGCGTCATGGCGACGACAGAAGCTTTGCATTTGGAACCCTCCTAGATTCTGCTCTGCACCTGGGGGCTAACTTGCATCTCTACCCTGTAGGAAATTATAATAGTGAGTATAAGAGGTTTCAGGGCGCTCTGGGAGTCTTTCTAGAAAATTATTAAAACTGAGGGTAGTTTTGGGAAACCTCTGAACTTGCTGTTGGAGGACAGTCTTGTTTGGATTCTTCGTCTAACTTTGCAGTGGGACCTTGCAATTGGTGTAAGGAGTCTTAAGCAAATTAGCAGTCTAGAAGACTGTGCCCTTAACCTCATGGCTTGCCTAATGCCAGGTCAGAGCACAAAAATATAAGTATCAAAAGGTATAAATTTAGATTAATTTGCAAAATTAATCATTTTTCCTGCATTTGTATTTATATAATTTAAATTCCTCTACTTACCTGAGGGTCTACTAACCACCCATGATACAAAGGAATATCAAGAAGATCAAACACTATGCATTCTGGCGTGTACTCAAATACCCGAACACCAGTGAATCTCACATTTACATCCAGGCCTGTCTGTAGTTTGTGCAAAATTGCCATTGCATCACTCATGTTCTGAAAAAAAGGGGGAAAAAGTATAGTTCAGAAAAATCAAAATAAGAACAACAACAAAAAAGCCGGGTGTGGTGGCACATTCCTGTAGTCCTAGCTATGTGGTGGGCTGAAGCAGGACAACGGCTTGCACTCCGGAGCTCAAGGCCAACCTAGGCAACATAAGACCCTGTGTCTTAAAAATAATATTTTTAGCTGGGAGTGGTGGGGCACCTGTAATTCCAGTACTTGGGAGGCTGAGACAGGAGGACCGCAGATTTGAGGCCGGCCTCGGCAACTGAGCATGGCCCTCAGAAACTTAGTGAGACCCTGTTTCAAAATAAAAGATTACAAATAGGGCTGGAGATATAGCTCAGAGGTAGAATGCCCCTGGGTTCAATTTATTCTTCTTTTCAACAGATTTTATTATTATTAAGTACCTATCTATTATATGGCAGGCACTAATATGAAATCCAAAGATACAATGGTGAATAAAACAATTTTTTGTTCTCATGTAACTAACTTTCTCCTGTGAAGAACAAACATGTAAATATATAATATAGTGTCAAGATTAGAAAGAAAAATTGAGCAGGATAGAGTTGTAGAGTGGGAGTGGTGAAAGACCTATTTTATCATCTATCTATCTATCTATCTATCCATCCATCCATCCATCCATCCATCCATCCATCTATCATCATTCATCTATCTATCTATCTATCTGTCTGTCTGTCTATCTATGTATCTATCTATCACCTATCTATCTATCTATCTATCTATCTATTTATTTATTTTTGTGGTACTGGGGATGGAACCCAGGGGCATTCTACCTCCGAGCTACACCCCAGACCTATTTTATTTCTTATTTGGAAACAGGGTCTCACTAAGTTACTGAGAGCTTCACTAAGTTGCTGAGGCTGACTTAGAACCTGCAATCCTCCTATCTCAGCCTCCCAAGTACTTGGATTACAAGCGTGTGCCACCACACCCAACAAAAGATCTATTTTAGATGTGGAAGTCTGAAGTCAAAGTTTCTAAAGTCTGCCAGGCATGGTGGCCCACATCCATAATCCCAGCTACGTTGAGGCTGAGGCAGTGGGATCACAAGTTCAAGGCCAGCCTGGGCAACATAGTGAAAACCTGTCTCAAAAGAAAAATAAAGATCTGGGGATGTAGCTCAGCGACAGAGCATTTATCTAGCATGCTCAAAACCCTGGGTTCAATCCCTAGTACTGCCAAAAAAAATAAATAGCCAGGTGTGGTGGCGCACACTTGTAATCCCAGGACTTGGGAGGCTATAGTGGGAGGAAATATCAGCCAGAGAAGAATTAAACATTGCTGGACCCTTCGTATTCATTTTGAGAGCAACTTTTTTTGTGTGTGTGGCACTGGGGATTGAACTCGGGGGCATTCCACCTCTGAGCTACCCCCCTTCCCCAGCTCTATTTTATTTTGAAATAGGGTCTCACTAAGTTGCTGAGGCTGACTGCAAACCTGCGAATCCTCGATCCTCCTGTCTCAGCCTCCCAAGTACAGGCGTTACAGGTATGTGCAACCACACCCCGCTCCTGAGAAAATCTTGATTGGTAAATGTTTGTAAATGATGTCAGCATTTTGTTTGTTTGTTTCAAGTCCATCTTCCAGTCTCAGGATACAATTCCATTTTGATGATTTAGACTCTTGAAGAGTGGTCGGAAGTAAAGTTTTGTTTCATAGTTGAGACAAACAGTATCAAACAACTGCTTGCATTTCTTAAAAATGTAAGGCGAAACTGGGCGTGGTGGCAGCACGCTTGTAATCCCAGTACTTGGGAGGCTGAGACAGGAGGATCGCAGGTTCCCGTCCAGCCTCAGCTACTTAATGAGGTCCTCTGCAACTTAGTGAGACCCTATTTCAAAAATAAAGAATAAGCCGGGCGTGGTGGTGCACGCTTGTAATCCCAGTACTTGGGAGGCGGAGACCGGAGGATCCAGGTTTGTGGCCAGCCTCAGCTACTTAGTGAGGCCCTCCGCAACTTTGTGAGACCCGGTTTCAAAATAAAGTATAAAAAAATAGGGCCGGGGGTGTAGCTCGGAGGTAGAACGCCCCTGGGTTCAATTCCTGGTACCGCAAAAAAAAAAAAAAAAAAAAAAATGTCAGGCGAAAAGTACCCTTCACTTAAAATAAGCACTTAAAGTATTTATGAGGTTATTATTACACTGCCATTAGTTTTGAGAATAGAATGTACCAAGCTGCTGGGTGTGGTGACGTACGCTTGTAAGCCCAGTACTCGGGAGGCTGAGACAGGAGGATTGCAAGTTCACGGCCAGACTCAGCTACTTAGTGAGGCCCTCCACAATTTAGTGAGACCCTGTTTCAAAATAAAGAATAAAAATAAGGCTGAGGGTATAGCTCGGAGGTAGAATGCCCCTGGGTTTAATCCCCAGTACTGCAAAAAAAAAAAAAAAAAATGTACCAAGCTGATATGGCTGAGTCTGAGCTAATGTTTAATGTTCCACAGGTGAGATGTAATGGTGTTCTTTTTTGTATAATTTTATATGAGCAGATATGGTCACACCTAAATTTTAGAAAAACCAATACAGAGCTGCAATCTTCCCAAGTGAAACCTCTTTACTAGAAGTTGTGATGTAAAAAAAACATTTTTCCTGTTTTGCTTAATGATAGACACCCTCACAGTACAAGTATGTGTGTTAATAGATTTAAGTTACTGCAAATATAGTTTTAAAATATATTGCCAAGTGAAGAAAACAAAGTTCTGCCTGCTTTCTCCCAGTTCCATATTTTGAACCTAGTGACCCCTCCTGTATTACAGAACAGGATCTCTAAAGAACATGGCAAGAAATGTGGACATATTGAAACTATGAAATAGCAAATGGTGTCCGAATGACGTCCCACAGACATCATTTGCTTAACTTTCTCCTAAGTGTAACCTCAGGGCGGGGTGTAGCTAAGCAGTAGAGTGCTTCCTGCAATGCATGGGAGGTGCTGGGTTCCATTTTCAGCACCACAAAAAGAAAAATGATAGAAAAACATGACTTAATTGCAAAATACAAATAAAACAAAGAAAGAAGAATGAATGCCAAATTCACTTGAAAGTCAATTTTAAAAAAATACTGGGTTCTCATTCTACACAGATTTGTAGAATGATATCTACCTGTCATCTTATATAGCACATATATTAATAGAAAATAGGAACCTAAAGTATATATATATATATGGCTGTGAGTCAAATCTGGGTGTGAACTAAGACTGATTCTTTTTTTTTTTTCTTATTAATGGTGCTGGGGATTAAACCCAGGGCATTCTACCTCTGAGCTACACCCCCAGTCCTCTTTATTTTTTATTTTGAAACAGGGCCTCACTAAGTTGCTGAGGCTGACCTTGAACCTGGGATCCTCCTATCTCAGCCTCCCAAGTACTGGGATTACAGATGTGTGCCACCATGCCCAGCTAAGAACAATTCTTATATATTTAAAGGGTTACCAAAAAAAAAAAAAAGAATATGCAACAGAGACTGACCATATGTAGCCTGCAAAGTCTAAAATATTTACTATCTAGTCCTTTATAGAAAAAGTTTGCAATACAGAAAATGCATATATATTAATAACAAAATTCTATACTTTAATATAATAAAAATCATGTTTCTTACCTGTTCATAATTTAAACGTTGAATTTCTGAAATTTCTTTTGGCTTTGCATCAAGCATATAATCTCCTGTAAAAAGAAATTGTGAAATTGCCTTTTTAAAAGTAACTTTCTTTCTGTTTGTAAAATTAATACATTTTAATTATAAAATTTTAAACATTGGAGCAATGGATGACATATAAAGTTGACCCTACAATTCTACCCAGAGACAATAATTGTCTGCTATCCTCAGATATTTTTTCAATATATTTATTAAAGTGCTTTTGAATTTTCTTTTATCTTCAATTTTACAATCTATTTGAGCATCTTTCTATGTTACTACATTTAAAGCTCCTAACGGTTATACCAACTATCAATGCTATCAACAATATAGCTATTTTCCCAATTACCTCACCAACAATAGTGTTACTTCACCAACGATGACCCTCACAACCAGGTCTTAGCAAGACCTTGTTTCAAACATTCAGTATTCTAAATATTTGCAACCCTGAAAAACCAATTTTGTTTTTACATTTAAAAAAACTGAATTTGTGTGTGTGTGTGTGTGTGTGTGTGTGTGTGTGTGTGTTGCTGAGGATTGAACCCAGAGGGCATTCTACCTCTGAGATACATCTTCAGCCTTATTTTATTTGCTTGTTTGTTTGTTTGTTTGTTTATGGTACTAGGGATTAGACCCAGAGGCATTCTACCTCTCTGAGCTACACCCAAGGTGTATTTTATTTTTTATTTTGAACTAAGTTGCTAAGGGTCTTGCTAGGTTGCTGAGGCTGGCTTTGAACCTGTAATCCACTTGTCTCAGTCTCCCAAGTACTGAGATTACAGGCATACGCTACCACACCTGGATTATTTATTTATTTTTATTTTTTTGTGGCACTGGGGATTGAACCCAGGGGCATTCTACCTCTAAATTACACCCCTAGCCCTTTTTTTTACTTTTTGTTTTTAAGACAGGGTCTTGGTAGGTTGCTTTGAATCCTGCTACATTGCTGAGGTTGTCCCTGAATCTGCAATCCTCCTGTCTCAGCTTCCCAAGTACTAGGATTACAGGCATGCACTACCATGCCTGAATTATTTCAATTTTTATTTGGAAACAGGGTCTCCCTAAGTTGTTGAGAGCCTTGCTAAATTGCTGAGGCTGGCTTTGAACCTGCAATCCTACTATTTCAGCCTTCCAAGTATTGGAATAACAGAGGTGTGTCACTACACCAGCTGGTATTTTTATATATTTTTAATTTATTTTTATTATTATTTTTTTGTGTGTGTATGTATGGTACTGAGGATCGAACCCAGGGGCATTCTACCTCCGGGCTACACCCCCAGCCCTATTTTATTCTGTATTTTGAAACAGAATCTCACTAGGTTGCAGATGGCCTCACTAAGTAGCTGAGGCTGGCCATGAACCTGCGATCCTCCTATCTCAGCCTCCCAAGTACTGGGATTATAAGTGTATGTCACCATGCCCGGCTATATTTTTTTAAAATTTTATATCACCGCGTGTGTGTGTGTGTGTGTGTGTGTGTGTGTGTGTGCGTGTTACTGGAGATTGAACCCAAGGGTATTCTATCTCTGAGCTATACTCCCAGCTCTATTTTATTTTTTATTTTGGAACAGGGTCTCACTAAATTGTGGAGGGCCTTGCTAAGCTGCTGAGGCTGGCTGTAAACCTGTGATACTCCTGTCTCAGCCTCCCAAGTACTAGGTACTAAAAGTGTCCACCACCACACCCGGCTATCTATGTAATATATCTCTTTTATGGTATTGGAGATGTAACCCAGGGACATTCTACCTCCGGGTTACACCCCCAGCCCTATTTTATTTTTTATTTTGAAACAGGGTCTCACTAAGTTGGTGAGAGCCTCACTAAGTTGCTGAGGCTGAAGCCGGGCATGGTGGCTCACGCTTGTAATCCCAGTACTTGGGATGCTAAAACAAGAGGATAGCAGGTTCGAAGCCAGCCTTAGCAACTTTTTTTTTTTTTTTTTGCGGTACCAGGGATTGAGCCCAGGGGTGTTCTACCTCCAAGCTATACCCCCAGCCCTATTTTTATTCCTTATTTTGAAACAGGGTCTCACTAAGTTGCAGAGGGCCTC
>PVJS01061426.1:0-10994 GCA_004027185.1 Glis glis | reverse complement strand
ACCGGGGATTGAACCCAGGGGCGTTTTACCTCTGCGCTACACTCCCGGCCCTATTTTTTATACTTTATTTTGAAACCGGGTCTCACATAGTTGCGGAGGGCCTCACTAAGGAGAGAAAGAGAGAGAGAGAGAGAGAGAGAGAGAGACAGGGAGAGAGAAAGCAAGAGAGCTGAGGCTGGCTGCGAACCCGGATCCTCCGGTCTCTGCCTCCCAAAGTACTGGGATTACAAGCTTGTGCCACCACGCCGGCTCTCCTTTATTTTTTAATATTGATTTTTCTTGGTAAAATAAGCAAACAAAAACTAAAGAGTCTTTAAATTACAGTGTAATGCATTGCACTTGGAATTGAGACTCAGGCTAGAAACCTGGCTCTCTCATTTATATATGTGTGATTGTAGATATGTAACCTAATTTTGTGAACATTAGTTTCATCAATTAAATATAGATTCCATTGGTACTTTAGGGTTTTGAGATTAATATGAACTATATGAGAGTGTTCCTTAAAGTCCATGAATGAACCATAGTTGGTATTCAGTATATTTTAGTTGATTCTGAAATCAGAAAGATTTATTTCTAATGTTTTAAAAATGCTAGTAAAATTTGCCAAAAGGCTTAACATATACTGGCCTAGAGAAGGTTATGCACTTTGGGAATTTTATTTGATAACTGCACTTATTACTTTCAACAGTTTTGAATGCCTGTGCTTGAATGATTTTAAGTAGCAAATCCATTTTACCTTCAAAGGCCATTTGTTGTCCTATTCACAATAATAAAAAGAGAGTCAATGCAGGTGTGTACTTAGTTCAGGCAAAAAGCTTTGCTTTCTCAAAAAAAGCAACTAATTTTCAATGAACTTCTGTTAGAGGACTTTCTATGTCAGATTTTTAAAATATTTTGCATTGCACAAATAGTTGCAAAGTATTATAAATTGCTTGGTGTTATTTGACTGACAAATTTTATGGAAACATCTATAGATCACATTCTGGTGTAGTGGAAATTGCACAAGAGTAGATCTGAGAGAACTGTGTTCTTGTAAATTCATCTTCAACTCTTCCTTCTTCATCCGTAAAATTAGGGGTTGTGGTCATTACTAATTATTTAAGGTCAGTTTTCATTTTTCAAATTCTGTGTTTCTATGTATCTATTTAGCAATCATCTATATTTCTATCTAATGGCCATTATACAGTTCTTAACATAAAACAAGCAGTTTGTTTAGTTTTTGGTGCTAGGGATTGAATGAAAGGCCTCACATAGGGTAGGCAAGTTCTCTACCACTGAACTACACCCCCAGCCCTAGAGCAGGCATTTAATAAAAGGTCATTATTGCACTACTTATCAGCCCAAAACAAATACTAAAATACCTGTCATGAACTCTGTTTAAAAGGCTGCATAATTCCTTGCATATAGATGTCTTGCAGGCTGAAGTCCTTCTTTGTATATTTACTACCAGAGAAAATATCTAACTCATTATTATAGAAAAGTCTATAATATTATAACATAGTCAATAAAATGACTTTTATTGGGGGTGAGGCTGATAATTATTATTTATTTTATTCCAGGCTTTTAAAAAAGCACTATACATACATTGCTATATTTAAGACCCAAAGTAATATCCTGAGTAAATACTGTTTAATATGTAAGGAAACTTATACCCAGAGACTTTCCCTAAGGAGTTCATACAGTTATATAGCAAAACTGAAATGTAAAGCAGACCCACCTCCCTCCAAAGCCTGAGCTTCTACACTGCCTCATGAGTGACTCAGCCAGTGTTTTCCTCAAAAGCTTCTCATTTATAATTACACATGTACAGGTAGCCATCGGTGGCCTTTTCATAAACAGAATTAATAATGTCTGGTTTAGGTTTCAGAATCCCCAGTTTGCTAAGTGAAAAGAATGAAAGCTGAGAGGGAAGAAGCTTCTCGTCAGTTCTTCAAAAGGCAGCAGAAATGAATGGCTATACTAAGATGAAAAATTGGAACCAAGGAAAACAAGTAGAAAAAATACACCAAAGATGTGATTGAGAAAGTATGGTTGTTGAATTATTAGACAGGATGGGGCAGAAAGAAATAAAATATGTTTTCATTAATGATGACTGAGAGTTGGCAAAGATATTTTTATTTTTGAAACAAGATAACCCATTCTCTACAGTCAAGTGACATGACCCAATCCAAATTTTAACAGGAAAATGTGGCTATGATAGAGAGCACTAGTAAGAACATCACAGCATAGCTATGTCAATTGATGTTCCCTGCAACTAAAGCAAGATATTACTGAAGTTACACATTTATCACTTTCTGAACTAGATGTCACAGATCTTAAAACACACCAGAAGGAAAAGTCCCATCTTTTATATTGTGAAAGAGATAAAGCACATAGCATGAAATGTAATTCTCTTGAGGACTTTTCCTAACAGATTGGATAGGAAATGGCATTCCTATGTGACTTTAAGTAAATATCTTTCACAGAAATTTTAGCTTTTGGGTCCAATTAAAATCATATTTTTGTGTGTTAAATATACATAAAGATAAATCAAATTGGAATCCAGACCATTGCCATGGACCTGAAGCTTGATGGTAGAGATGTCAATCAGCAGGCTGCGAGTACACGAAGATGCCTTTGTGATACAGCTCCATTATTGTGGTACTGTGAAGATGGAGCCATGGCTGTAGATTAGGTCCAGGAGTAGAAGGGTGCTTTGAGTGCCTTAACCCTAGTCATTCCTCTACTTCCCAGTACTGGATGTTCTCTTCCTGATTCTATGGTAAATAACTATGTTTCTTACCATCTCTACAGAGATGAACACCTCCCATTTCTCTATCTAGACAATTAAGACTTGACTATAATTTTTTAACCATCTTGGTTTAGCAATACTCTCTTTTCTTTTGTCACTTGAAATTTCATTTTATTATTTGATACTGATTAAAAAAGAAATGAGCAGAGTATTAGTTTATATTTCTTATGTAACATGTTACTGAAAAACTTTCAAGTTGTTTGAAACAACAAACATCTATTTTCTTTGATCACAGGGATCAGCAATTCTGGAATGGATTAACTGGGCTGCTCTGGCTCAGAGTGCTAACATAGCTGCAGTCAATTAGCTGGCCAAAGCCACAGTCATCTTGATCTCAGCTGTGGGAGAATCCACTTCCACAGTTAGACATATAGCTATTGGCAGGTCTCAGATCCTCTTTCAAGCTCACTCATGACGTGGCAACTGGCTTGCTCAAGAGCAAACAATACAAAAGAGCAAAATAAAAATAGGTTTTAAGGGTGAAAAGGTTGAAACAAATATTTTACCAACTAACCAAAATAACATATTTTACTTTTAGAATATAATCTCAAATCTCCTGCCCACTGGGTGTAGTCATAGGTCAAGAATGTCAAATATGAACAGTATTTTTCAAATCTCATCACAAATTGAAAATGACTTGTATATTTTAGCCGAGTCTAAAAATATGTGGAAAAGTATCCAGTCTAAGTTGCCTCAGGTTAAAGAGGAAATTAATAATGATTATAGTTGTAAGATGCTTTAGAAACTAATATATTAAGCATAACATATAACATATTACTTAATTATATTATAAATTAACAACATAATGATGTGACTATAACAAATCTGTTGCCTTCAAAACTTCACTATAAAATAGAAAATAGTAGAAATATGTGAACCAAGTATCTGAATCAGAAAATTAGAAAAGAAATAACATGTTGAACTTATGGAAAAAACAAAAGGACTATAATAAGGATAAGAGCAGACATTAGTAGGGTAGAAGAAGCAGTGGAAATTTTCTGACTTTTAAAATTAAATACACAAGAACCAAGATGGCGGGATAGCGAGAGGCAGTGTGTGGCCAGCACTCCGAGAGTCAGAGCTTGGCCAGCGGGAAGACTGCTTTGTGATAAGAAAATGAGCACAGCCAAAACAATAAAACAACGAGAGCCAAAGTGCAGCAGAATGCGGGGCAGTGAAAAGAGCGGAGGGCAGTAGGGAGCTCAAACCATTTCACCTGTTAAGTGGAAAGCGGAGACAAAGGCACCATCTTGGCTGAACCACACCAGCACCACAGCCCCCGGAATCCTCCAGCAAAGAAACAGCTGATTCTTGTGAAACTAACGATTATAGTCCATGATCGAAAGTAGTCAACATCAGACCATGATGAAGCCCAAGTCGAACGAGATCCACACTTACAACAGTGACGACTGCAAAGGGTGGGATGTGAGCCTGAGGCCCTGCAAAGAAAGTGACATGGAGAGACATAGATGAGGTGGCCAGTCACAGGAACAGCCCAACACCGAGAAACACAGCCCCCCTGGAGTAGCCTAGAAGCGGCGCAGAACACCACAGCGCTAAGGACATGGATGGACATGGCATGGCCCCCTGAAGCCACTCAGCAACAAGAACACAGGTTAGTGAGATAAAGGGAGGCAGCGTGTTGCCAGCACTCCAAAACTCAGAACTCAGCTGGCAGGAGACTGCTTCTTAACAAGAAAACAAGGGCAGCCAAAACTCAACAAAACAAAGAGAGCCCAAGAACAGCAGATTGTGAGGCAGCAGACAGAGTGTGTGTGGGGGGGCTAAACAGAACTCCACGCATTTCACCTGGTAAGTGGAAAGCAGAGGCGAAGGTGCCATCTATGCAGGGCCACACCTACACCATGACTCCCGGAGACCAACAGAAAAAAGATGGCAGATCCTTGTGAGAACAGTGACTATAGACCACCATTGAAACCAATCAACTCCGGAACATGATGGGGTCCAGGTTGATCCAGACCCACACCTACAACTCTGATGATTTCAAGGGGTGGGCTGTGAGCCTCTGATCCCACAGTGAGTGCGATGAGGAGAGACAAAGAAGAGGAGGCCATACACAGGAGCAGCCCAACTCTGAGAACACAAGCTGGTGAGCCATGGCCCACCATGAGCAGCCCAACACCGTCCTGGAACACCCCAGAACTGAGGACATAGGTAGATGAGACATGGCCCCCTGTACTGGCCCAGCACTGAGAACACAGGAGGATCAGCCCCCAGGCCCGCCCCCAGAGACCCACTATACACTGGGGACATGGGGTAGGTGAACCCTTGGCCCCGCCCCTGGAGACCCCCGGTGCTGGGGACACAGGGTGGGAGAGCCCTTGGCCCCACCCCCAAAAATGTCCCCCATGGTGCTGGGGACGTGGGGTGGGAGAGCCCTTGGCCAAACCCCTGGAGACCCCCTGCACTGGGGACATGGGGCAGGAGAGCCCTTGGCCCCACCCCCAGAGAACCCCTCCCGCCCGGTGCTGGGGCTGCGGGGGGGTGAACCTTTGGCCCCACCCTTGGAGAACCCCTCCCCCCCAGCGCTGGGGACCTTGGGCCAGTGAGCCCTTGGCCACGCCCCTGGAGACCTCTGGCACTGGGGACGTGAGGCAGGTGGGCCTTGGCTCTGCCCCCAGAGAACCCCTCCTCCCGGCGCCAGGGACACAGGGTGGGCAAGCCGCTGCCCGCCCTTGGAGACCCCCAGCGATGGGGACATGGGGTAGGTGAGCCCCCTGGCCCTGTCCCAGAGTACCCCAGTACTGAGGTCATGGGAGGATGCACCAGGACCCCGTATAGGAGGGACTCCAGACAAAGAGAGAAAACCTCAGATGAGTAAAGAAGGTGAACTAACTGGGGGTGATGGGAGGGAAGGAGAGGGAAAAAAACTGGTGCACAGGATGGATATACACAAAGATATCAAAGTCAACTACTATGCTGAAAGTGGGAAGGAGGGAGGGGGGATGCAAGGGGGGTGGGAGTTGAGGGAGAGCTAATTGACCCATGAGTGCATGTATACGTCAACCACCCTGAAATCTTTTAAGATGTATGATTGCAATGCACTAATAAAATAAAAAAATAAATACAAGAACCATTTTTCTAAACAAAAGAAAAAACAATAGAGTAAACTACTAGTGAAAATAATAATTTATGTAGAAGTATATTTACTGTTAAACTGGGATATAGTAGGGTAAATCATGGTATGTCTACATAAAAATAACGTGGTGTTTAGAAATGATGCTTTAGAAAAATACTCTTATGAGAATAATAAATAAAATATGTCAAACAATATTATGATGAAGTGTATAGATTTAATTTTTTTTTCTTTTGCGGTACTGGGGATTGAACCCAGGGGCATTCTACCTCTGTGCTACACCCCTGGCCCTATTTTTTTATACTTTATTTTGAAACCGGGTCTCACGAAGTTGTGGAGGGCCTCACTAGGTAGAGAGAGAGAGAGAAACAGGGAGAGAGAGAGAGAGAGAGAGAGAGCGAGGTGAGGCTGGCCGCGAACCTGGATCCTCTGGTCTCTGGCTCCCAAAGTACTGGAATTACAAGTATGCGCCACCATGCCTGGCCCTAGATTTAATTATTTTGACCATTATAAGTAATAGTTGGTTGTTTCCCTGGCTTGCTTGAATTAACCAACTGAATGATATAACTTTAAATATTAAGTTTTTGTCTCATAGTCGAAGTTTAAAACGTTATATAAATTTGGACTTCTGATTCCTATAATAGTATACTGGGTAATTCTTTCCAAATCTCCCCTTGTGGTAAAATAAAAAGCTGGACAAAACTTATAAAAACTTTTGCTTCAAAGCAATGGAGAGATGACATGATAGTGAAAGATGACCAGGCTAGGATGCAATGGGAAGATTGAGGCCTAGAGAAATATGACTGGCACGTGAGCTCTATTTCACCTGGGGACAGGTATGACATCTTCAGGGAAAGCTGAGAGGATGAGAGGATGGGTAACTCATGTGACAGCCTCATAGGGCCAGAGAAAAAGGAGCTTGGAGTCCAGGACCCACCAATGACACCCTGGTGAACTTTCTTCACACTGATTTGGAACAAAGAGATTTGCTGAAGAGTAAAAGTGACCTAGAAGAAGACAGCCTTTTGCAAGGACTTCAGTTCAGCCATGAGTAACCCCAGATCACTGGTATCTTCTTGGACACCTTTAAAATGAAATTCTAGATGTTTGGAGGAAGAATAAAATTATTTTAGTACTCAAACTATTTCTATGAACAGTTTTGAAAATACAATATTGAAAACAAAATAAAAAGACTAATCATACACATGGTAAAAATAGCACAAAATATCACTTTATTAATAACTAGAATCAATAATGATAATATTAGAAATAAATCCAATGGAGATCCAAATATCAAAGTTAGCAAATCCAGGTTTTAAAATAAGTATGATTATTGTGTTCAAGGAGTTAAGGATAGCAATAAGATATTTCAAACTTGAAACTAGGAAGAACTACATGGAAATTCTGTTACTGAATGCAAATGCCCAAATTAAGAACCCAATGGATGGAATCAGGAGTAGTCTAGTCAAAGAGAAACTGGATTATGGATCAGAATTCAATTTTTTGTAATGAAACAAAATTACATGGTGCAGGCCGGTAATATCAGTTCTTAGCAAGCTGAGACAGGTGGGTCACAAGTTCAAGGCCAGCCTGGGCAATTCAGGGTGACCCTATCTCAAAATAAAAAATAAAAAGGCCTGGTAGTGTATGTAGCTCAGGGGTAGAGAACCCTTGGATTCTATCCCTGGTTCCACACAAACACACAAAATTACACAAAAGGATAGAAAATGAAGAAAAAAGAGAAAAAGAAAAAGTACTTAGATCTGATTGTGCATAATGTAATTCCAGAATGAAAAGAGAGAGAGGATTTGGCAGAGACAATATTTGAGATGATAATGATTAAGAATTTTCTAAGACTGAGGAAAGGTATCAAGTCATAAATTCTAGAAATCCCACAAATTCCAAGTGGGAAAATTTTTAAAAAATCATATGTAGGTTTATGATAAGATTGTTGAAAATCAAATTTATAAGGAAAATATTAAAATAATCTAAAGGAATAAACAAAAATATTATTTTCAGGAAACAGAAATTAGAATGAGCTAAATTTTCAACAAAAACAATGAAGATGGGAAGGTAAAGGAATGGTATTTTCAAGGTTCTGAGAGAAAATAATTGCTAGCCTAGATCTGTAATTTATTGAAAATGTTCTTCAAGAGTAAGACTAAACTGTGGACACTTTCTAATAAAATATGAGAAAAAATTTCAGTTAACCAACACTGAAGAAACACTGAAGAATCCCAGATAGAAGTTCAGAAATATAGAGGGAAATGTAGTCCATCAAAAAGGGTAAATAGGAAGGTAAAGATACAGAACAATGAAAGAATAGAACAATGAGAATAATACATGTGGAGTTTAAAAAAATATAGATTATTGGCATGTATGACTTTGTGGCATATAGTTCCAGACATGGGTAACTGGAGTTGAATGTTTCTAAAGCCCTTCCCTCAATAGGCAAAAATAAAGCAATTCATGAGGCTTTGGGCTTCTGGTTCATAGGAATGAGTGCCTATCTCATTCCTACATATAACAGCTGATTTCTCCTACATATAACAGCTCTGAAATTTGAACAACAAAGAAATAAGAAAAAACTGAGTACTCTGGATGCTGAACAATGGGGCTTAGATTTTGGATTGGATTAGAAACTTGTAGCAAGTGACTAGCATATAATTGTTTCCCTGGATTTTGTGGCTTTGCACTAAGAGTGGCCACAGTTGGTGCCTTGGTAGTGCATAAAATGCAAACCTGTGATAGAGAACCCACATTACTCCTGATAAGGGGTACTTAAAAAAGAAGACCAGACAACTAGGGACACCTGAGTGTTTGACGGGCCCCTCCAAAATTCATGTTGAAGTTTGATGACATTGCAACAGTATTAAAGAGGTGGGACATTTAAGGGGTGATTAGGTCATGGGGTACTATTCTGAGTGGATAGAACCTATTTTTGTGGGAGTAGATTAGTTTTCATGAAGGTGGGTTTCTGATAAAATTATGAGTCTGGCCTGATTTATTTTTCTGTCTTGTCTCACACACATGCTTCCTCGTTATATGATGCCCTCTGTCATGTTGTGATTCGCCAAGAAGGACTTTTCCTGATGACAACACCATGGATTTCCCAGCCTCCAGAACTATAAGAAAAAAAATACCTGTTCCTTATAAATTATTCCATCTCAGGTATTCTATGATAGCAGCACAGAATAGACCAGCACAAAGAGAATGAGGGGAGGGCCCAGAAAGGAGAGATCCAGAGGAAGGGAACCTCAGATCTTGTGTTTAAACTCAGCCTGTGTCTGGCTGACTATGAATGGGGCAAACAGAAAGCAGTTTGTATCTGAAGCTTAAAGAAGTCGTCTAAGATCTGAGCTAACACCTACCACAGGCCGGAGACTTGACAATATGATTCTAACCAATGTAAATGCCTGCTGAAACAAAACAATACTCTTTAAAACAATATAATAGAATCCAGTCTATACAACAAAATATTCACAACTGCCAGGAAATCAGGGCTCCATCCAAAGAAAAAACAAATAACAGATGACAAATTAGGAATGACTTAAGTGTTAAAATGATATAAAAGGTAAATAAATGGATCTGTATTTTTTCAAGGTTTCTACAATATTAACTCTGAGTAAACTGAGGAAAAGTGAATGTACATTATAATCCCTAGAGAAACCACTAAAAAATGCAGAGCTATAGCTAAAAAGTTTAATTCTAAAACACTACATCTCAACCCAAAAACAGAAAAAAATAGGGAAAGAGAGATGCAAAGGTTACATAGAGAAAGCAAGTAATAAAATGATAGATCTAAATTCAACATAGTTAATAATTGTACTAAATATTGATGGAATAAACACTCTATTTTAAAGGCAGAAATTATCAGAAAAAAGCAAGATCTAACTACATTCTCTCTAAAGGAGAAGTACTTTAATATAAAAAATAGATTTAAAGTAATGGATGGAAAGAGACATAGCATGAAAAAAGAAAATATGAGCATGAGAAGGCCTGTGAGGTTATATTAACATCAGATAAGTAGACTTAAAGTAGAGTATTACTAAACATATAACTATTACTAATATGAGGAATATTATTTCATAATGTGAATAAGTAAATTAAGAATTCATAACAACCATTAATGTGTAGGAAGCTGATAACAGAGCATAAAAACACTAAGAAAATATGACAAGATTAAAGGAAGAAATGGTTAATTTGGAAATTATTTCAAAACGTCTCTCTTAGAAACTGATGGAAAAACTAAAGTATCAGTGAAACTCCCCACAGGGAATCCTAACAACATGAGCGACCATCGTGACCTAGCTGATATCTGTAGACTAGAGAATTCAACAAATCCAGAATATACATTTCTTTCAAATATATATGGTATATTCACTTAGATCATACCTGTTTGGGCCACAAAACAAGTCTCAAAATATTGAAATAAATGGAAATCCTACCATGTATCTTTGCTAATTACAATAAAATTAAACTACAAATCAATGCAATAAAATACTTAGAAAACTCAAGTATATGGAAATAAAACAACATAATAACCCATGGGTCAAAGAAGAATCACAAAGGAATAAAAAAATTCAAATGATAACAGATTGTATACCCTTTCCAAGATAATGTGTAACTATTTTGAACAACTTTATGCCATCAAATTTGAGAACTTAGATGAAATGGGACAAATTTCTTAAAAGACAAAAACTACTTAACCTCACACAGAAAAAAAAAAACAGATAACTTGAATAGTTGCATATGTATTAAATAAATTGAATTAATATTTACTAACTCTAATAAAGAGGACTCCAGCCTAGATGGCTTTACTGGTGCATCTATACAAACATTTTTAAAATACTGCCAAAACATATGAAATTCTTAGAAATACATTTAACAGAAGATGGCAAAGAAGCACATAAAAAGATGCTGAACATTATTCATTATGGAAACACAAATTAAAACCACAATGAGAAACCACTGCATACCTACGAGAATGGCTAACAACAGTTTGACAATTATAAGTGCTGATGAGAAGCCGGGCGTGGTGGCGCACGCTTGTAATCCCAGTACTTTGGGAGGCGGAGACCGGAGGATCCAGGTTCGCGGCCAGCC
>PVJS01061425.1:0-10999 GCA_004027185.1 Glis glis | reverse complement strand
GCTTCAGCTACTTAGTGAGGCCCTCTGCAACTTAGTGAGACCCTGTTTCAAAGTAAAGAATAAAAAATAGGGCTGGGGGTGTAGCTCAGAAGTAGAAGGCCCCTGGCTTCAATCCCCAGTACTGCAAAAAAAAAAAAAAACATGCACTGCATACTTCTTGATATGATATGCATGCACGTATTATGCATGTGGATTCAGGGCGTGGTGGCCCACGCCTGTAATCCCAGTACTTGGGAGGCTGAAACAGGACAACAGCAGATTTGAGGACAGCCTCAGCAAGTAGTGAGACTCTCATCAACCTAGTGAGATCCTGTTTCAAAGTAAAAATAAAATAGGGCTGGGGGTGTAGCTCAGAGGTAGAACGCCCCTGGGTTTAATCCCCAATGACACACACACCAAAAAAAATGCACATGGATATATTGAAAAGATTATAAGTCAAAGAAAACTTATATAGCACAAATTTTGAAACATAAAATAGGCTTCAATTAGACACATTAAAAATTAATCCCAGAGTCCTATGTGGTGGCGCATAACTGTAATCCCAGGATTTGGGAGACTGAGACAGGAGGATCCCAGGTTCAAAGCCAGCCTCAGCAAGTTAATGAGGCCTTCAGCAACTTAATGAGACCTTGTTTCAAACTAAAATGTAAAATAGGTCTGGGAGTGTAGCTCAGAGGTAGAACGCCCCTGGGCTCAGTCCCCAGTACCACACACACACAAAAAAATTAATCTCAGGCCAGGTGCGGTGGCACATATCTGCAATCCCCAGTATTTGAGAGGCTGAGACAGGAAGATCGCAGGTTTGAGGACAGCCTCAGCAAGGTAGGGTGAATTTCAGCAACCTGAAAAGACTGTTTCAAAACAAAAAATAAAAAGGGCTAGGGTTTATCTTGAAGGTAAAATGACTCTGAGTTCAATTCCCAGTACCACAAATACAAAAAAATTAATCTCAGCTGGATACAGTGGCACAGACCTGTAATACCAGCACTTGGTAGGCTGAGATGGGAGGACCACAGGTTCAAAAGCCAGATTCAGCAATTTAGTAAGACCCCCAGCAACTTAGCAAGACCCTTTTTCAAAATAAAAAATAAAAAGGGCCAGTGGTATAGCTCAGAGGTAGAATGCCCCGGGTTCAAGTCCCAGTTCCAGAATCATCATCATCATCATCTCAGCTGGCACAGTGGCACACACCTGAATCCCAGCTACTCAGAAGGCTGGGGCAGGGCGATCACAAATTCAAGGCCAGCCTGGGCAACTGAGCAAGACCCTGTCTCAAAAGAAAAAATTAAAAAGGGCTGGGAATGTAGCTTAGTGGTAGAGTGCTTGTATGTGTAAGACCCTGGGCTCCATCCCCAGTCCTGCAACAATAACAATAATAATACTTTTAAAATGTGTTCACAGCCGGGCATGGTGGCACACGCTTGTAATCCCAGTACTTGGGAGGCTGAGACAGGAGGATCACAGGTTCGAGGCCAGCCTCAGCTACTTAGTGAGGTCCTCCACAACTTAGTGAGACCCTGTTTCAAAATATAGAAGAAAAAATAGGGCTGGGGGTGTAGCTCAGAGGTAGAATGTCTCTGGGTTCAATCCCCAGTACCGCAAAAAAAGTTTATGGTAGGTAAGGCTTTACAAATACTATTGGCAGTATCCAAGGATGATTGCAAACTAATAAAAAAGTAATCTTGCTGATCAATCAAGTCTTTGAGTATGTCCCTCGTGGCAATCATTTTTTAGATTTTTGAGAAAGATAAATTCCACATATTGAAATGAGAATGTTACTTACTCCAGTGTTCACTAATTCACCTGGTGTTGGCCAATTTGCCATATCGCTGAAATCACTGGCCTAAAAAGTAATTAATAAGTGTTACATCTGCAAATTAGTCTTAGAATTTTAAACAAAAAAAAATATTTGCTAAAAGTGATAGCAATTTTAGATACACCAATATTTAACTATATGCAGATATTTGCCAAATAAATTAAAAAGTTTCTCCAAACAACAGAATACTTTGAAATAAAAATGCCTTAGGCTAGCCAGGCATGGTGGCACATGCTTGTAATCCCAGTACTTGGGAAGCTGTGAGGGGAGAATCATGGCCAGCCTCAGTAACTTAGTGAGACCTTGTTTCCAAATAAAAAATAAAATAGGGCTGGGGATGTAGCTCAGAGGTAGAATGCCTCTGAGTTCAATACCCAGTACCAAAAAAAAAAAAAAAAAAAAAAAGCTTGGGTTTTATGGTTAAACTTCAAGCACCACTAAATTACATTAAGACACACGTATTAACTTTAATATTAATGATACAATTAGAAGAAAAATATACTTAAAATACTCCTTAGATTTCTAACAACTATTTGCAAAATCAGTATGCTTAAGAAGTGTTTTTTGTAAAGACATACCTTGTTAGATTTCTTTGTCTTGAGTTTTCCTGCTTTTATAATTTTTGGGGAACTGAGCTCTAAAGAAAATATACAGAATTTTTTATAACTATTTAGCAGAATAACTATTATAATTTCAGTAAGTCTGTGTAGTCACCACTCCCAACAAAATTCATTAATTTTCAAACCCAAATTCCTAACAAGACATCAACTACATTTTTTTGGGTGGTGGTACTGGGTATTTAACCTAGGGGCATTCCATCTCCAAACTATACCCCCCGGCCCTATTTTATTTTTATTTTGAACAGGGTTTCACAATAGATTGATGAGAGTCTCACTACTTGCTGAGGATGTCCACAACCCTGCAATCCTCCTAACTCAGCCTCCCACGTCCTGGGATTACAAACCTGTGCCACCACACCCAGTAAATTAACTACATTTACTATGTAGACTCAAATTGGCCTTTCATATCCAAATCAAGAAGTGGAAATAATAAGTTTACTTACACTGAACTGATAAACTACCCTTTCCTTAAGGGAATAACTTAGAAAACTTTTGTGTGAGCCGGGCGTGGTAGCCACACCTTTAATCCTAGTACTTGGGAGGCTGGGACAGGAAAAGAGCTGGTTCAAGGACAGCCTCAGCAAGTGGTAAGACTCATCAACCTAGAGAGACCCTGTTTCAAAATAAAAATAAAAAATATGGCTGGGGGTTTAGCTCGGAGGTAGAATGCCCCTGGGCTCAATCCCCAGTACCACACACACACACACACACACACACACACACACACACAGTGTGAAAAGTGTGTGTGTGTGTGTGTTTGTGTGTGTGTTTATGTGTGTGGACAAGGGATTAAACCCTGGGTCATTTTACCTCTGGGCTATAACCCCAGCCCCATTTTATTTTTTTATTTTGAAACATGGTCTCCCTAAGTCGCTGAGGCTGGCCTCAAACCTGTGGTCCTCCTGTCTCAGCCTCCCAAGTACAGAGGTACAAGCTTGTACTACCACACCCAGCTTATAAAACTTTGTGAGGAGGGTGTACTGGGGATTGAATCCAGGGACATTCTAACTCTGAGCTACACCCCAACCCTATTTTATTTTTTGTTTTGAAATAGGGTCTCACTAGGTTGCTGAGTTTCTACCCTGCCGAGCCTATCCTCAAACCTGGGATCCTCCTGTCTCAGTGTGCCCCGTGCCTGGCATGGTGTCACACGCCTGTGATTCCAGTACTTGGGAGGCTGAGATAGGAGGATAGCAAGTTCCAAGCCAGCCTCAACAACTGAGGGGAGGTCCTCCCCAACTTAGTGAGATCCTGTTTCAAAATAAAAAATAAAATAGGGCTGGGGGTACAGCTCAGAGGTAGAATGCTCCTGGGTTCAAGCCAAGCGTGGTGGCCACTCCTGTAATCCCAGTACTTGGGAGGCTGACACAGGAGGATCACTGGTTCAAGGACAGCCTCAGCAAGTGGTGAGACTCTCATCAACCTAGTGAGACCCTGTTTAAAATTTTTAAAAATCGGGTTGGGGGTGTAGCTCTGAGGTAGCGTATCCCTGAGTTCAATCCCCAGTACCGCAAAAAAAAAAAAAAATAAGTAAATAAATAAAATAAGTAAATAAAATTTAAAAATTTTAAATCAGTAAAGTTCTACTCAATTTCTAATAGGTTGAACTTTTCTATACAATTAAAGCATTCACTAAGGAGCATTCTGAAAATAGGTCATAAGACTTCAAACAATTTGTCCTAGGAAACAAACAGGTTTGACAGCCCGAATAGGTTGTACCTAGATCCAATCCATAAAAAAGAGATTAACTACTCTCTGTCTAATTTCATCTAAGACCATCATGGGATCACCGCCTGTCCTTGACTTGAGTAAAACCACAGTGGGAGACATTAGAAGCCAATATACTGTCTCCAAAAGAAGCTTGACACTGCCTGTAGGTTTGGTCCATTACCTAGCAAGATGATCAGATGGCATGACCATCTAGCTAAATATGATCTAAATATTAAAAATAAAAACCCGGGTGTGGTGGCACACTCGTAATCCCAGTACTGGGGAGACTGAGACAGGAGGATGGCAGGTTCATGACCAGCTACAGCAAATTAGCGAGGCATCCGCAACTTAGTAAGATCCTGTTTCCAAATAAAAAATAAAATAGGGCTGGGGGTGTTGCTGTTGCACTGACGTAGAACACCCTGGGTTCAATCCCCAGCACCAAAAAAAGAAAAAGAAAAAGAAAAAGAAAAGTGAAACTAGATCCAGGCGAGGTCACCCACACCTGTAACCCCAGTACTTGCGAGGCTGAGACAGGAGGATCACAGGTGTGTCATGACCGGCTCCAGCAAATTAGTGAGGCCCTCCACAACTTAGTGAGATCCTGTTTCAAAATAAAAAATTAAATAGGGCTGGGGGTGTTGCTCTGAGGTAGACTGCCCCTGGGTTCAAGCCTCAGCACCAAAAAAAAAAAAAAAGAAAGATCTGGGAGAAGTCACGCATGTCTATAATCCCAGTACTTGGGAGGCTGACACAGGAGGATCACAGGTTCGCAGCCAGCCTCAGAAACTTAGTGAGGCCCTCTTTCAAAGTTAAAAAAAAAAAACAATAGGACTGGGGGTGTAGCTCGGAGGTAGGAGGGGAAGGGGAGGGGGAGAAACACTGGAAGCCAGAGGCAGAGGAGAGCCTGCCTGCAATCACAGCAACCTGGGAGGTGGAGGCCGGAGGACTGCAAGTTAGAGACCAATCAGGCAATACAGGAAGACCCTGTCTCAAAAAAGAAAAGACAAAAAAAAACCTAGTGCAGTAGGAAAAACCACAGGTAAAACTGGGACCAAAAGATTGAAGCCCGTGGGATAGGAAAAAAAACTAAATTACTAATAAGTTATGTGAACATTATCTAAAATCTGAAATATGCTCTCTAAACATACATATATATTATAAAAGTTACACAGTATACAATTTTCAAAGAACTTTCCCCTCAACAACATTAAAAACATGCTCCAAAATACTGCTGATATAGTAAGTCATATAAAGTATGTGCCTGGCTGTTACAAAAAACAGCTGTAAGTCTGGCATCCCACTACTTGGGAGGCTGACACAGGAGGAACCGGGTCTCGGCCATCCTCAGCTACTTAGTGAGGTCCCCCGCAACTTAGTGAGACCCTGTTTCAAAATAAAAAATAAAAAATAGGGGTGTAGCTCGGAGGTAGAAGGCCCCTGGGTTCAATCCCCAGTACCAAAAAAAAAAAAAAGAAATCAGCCATAGGCAAGCATGGTAGCACATACCTATAATCCCAGTACTTGGAGGCTGGGACAGGAGGCTCACAAGTTTGAGATCAACCCCAGCAACTTAACAAGGCCCTCAGCAACTCAGTGAGACCCTGTTTCAAAATGAAAAATAAAGTAGGGCTCGAATGTAGCTCAGAGGCAGAACGACCGCAAGTTCCATCCCCCATAAGTACATACATGTAAAGAAAACAAGCTCACGTTGATGTTCACACAATTTTAAACTACTAGTGGCTCCAAGTATACATAAGTACACATGAACAATAAGTGACCTGCGTATCTCTATTTTTCAAACACTATTGGTAAGATATCTTTGAGCAATACTAGAATACCTTTAAAAAAATTTGTGTTGTACTGGGGATTGAGCCCACGAGTTGTTCTACCTGAGCCACACCCCCCAGCCCTTTTTTTATTTTGAAACAGGATCTCAATAAGTTACTGAGGGTTGTCACTAAGTTTCTGAGGCTGGCCTTGAACCTGCAATCCTCCTTTCTCAGCCTCCTAAGTACTGGGACTATAGGCATGCACCATTGTGCCAGGCTTCAATATTTCTATAATAGCATTATTTATGTGAAATTATACTGGAAGGCTGTTTTTTTATTTTTTGTTTTGTTTTGTGGTACTGGGAATTGAACCCAGGGGCATTATACCTCTGAGCTACACTCCCAGCCCTAGTTTATTTTTATTTTTATTTTCATTTATTTATTTGGGGTGATACTGGGGATTGAACCCAGGGCATTCTACCTCCGAGCTATACCCCCAGTCCTATTTTTTATTCTTTATTTTTGAAACAGGGTCTCATTAAGTTGCTGAGGCCCTAAGTAGCTGAAGCTGGCCGCGAATATGCGATCCTCCTGTCGCAGCCTCCCAAGTACTGGGATTGCAAGCGTGTGCGCCACCACACCCGGCTTATTTTATTTTTGAAACAGGGTCCTGGTAGGTTGATGAGAGTCACTACTTGCTGAGGCTGTCCTTGAACCTGTGATTTCCCCGTCTCAGCCTCCCAAGTACTGGGATTACAGGCCTGTGCCACCAGGCAGGGCTAGAAGGTCGATTTTTTTAAATGCAAAGTGCAAACATAGCTACAAGCAAGTGATTAATAAATCCCATATTGTGATCGCTTGTTTCTGTGAAACTGGGGATGTAATCCAAGGGCCTGACACAGGCTAGGCAAGTGCTATACCAATGAGCTACATCCCTACCCCATCCCATCTTTTTTTGAGACAAGAGTCTAGCTAAATTGCCCAAGCTGGCCTTGAACTTGGGATCCTCCTGCCCCAGACTGAAGTAGCTGGGATGACAAGTGTGTACCACCACACCCAGCTATATTGTGATCTTAATGAAGGGTCTCTTTTAAAATCAATAGAGACCCTCCGCAACTTCGTGAGAACCGGTTTCAAAATAAAGGATAAAAAATAGGGCCGGGGGTGTAGCGTGGAGGTAGAACGCCCCTGGGTTCAATCCCCGGTATCGCAAAAAAAAAAAAAAAATCAATAAAACCAACAAAAGGTTCTGACACAGTTTGGGGAAAGGTGTAGCCAGCAGAGCCATTACTCTAGGCAGCCCTGGAGTAGCCCTTCAGGCGCTGGCTGAAGAGTTCTTTATCTGGGTTTTCAGAAACAACAATACACTACGGGAACCACCCTAAATGGGGAAGAAAGCATCTCACAAGGGCTGAGCCACCAAGAATCTGCCTCTTTCATCTGCAGAATTTAAAGTAATGAAAACTCATGACCCATGTCCTGAAGTATTCCCACGTTTCCTAGGTTTCTAACTCTGGTGGTGAACTTTCTGGCAAAATTTTGTGGGCGGAATCCCTTTATCTCATTAATGGAGAGACAGTGAATCCAGGTTTGGCCAGCATGCACCTGGTTTAAGTCTGTTATTACAGCATAATTAATATCCTTCCCTTTCCAAGAGTATCCTGTTTCGTAGAATAAATTATACAGGCACCTACTAATAGATTACTAATTTAACACTCCTTGGTTTGCACCTTCTGAACCCTAAATGATCTCTGGACCTTTGCTTTTTTTTTAGACAAGGTCTAGCCGAGCGTGGTGGCAAAGTCTTGTAATCCCAGTCCTTGGGAGGCTGAGACAGGAGGATTGCAGGATCAAGGTCAGCCTAAGCTACTTAGTGAGGCCCTCCACAACTTAGTGAGACCCTGTTTCAAAAATAAAGAATAAAAAATAGGGCTGGGGGTGGAGCTCGGAGGTAAAATGCCCCTGGGTTCAACCCCCATTACCGCCCCCCCCCAAAAAAAATATAGTAGTGAGACTCTCAGCAACCTGGTGAGACTGTAAAAAAAAAATAGGGCTGGGGGTGTGGCTCAGAGGTAGAATGCCCCTGAGTTCAATCCCCAGTACCACCAAAATTTAGATAAGGTCTCACTCAGTTGCCCAAGCTGGTGTCAAACTCCTGGGCTCAAAGAGTCTTCCTAGCTCAGCCTCCTGAGTAGCTAGGATTACAAACACACCATTCCACATAAGTATTTCATCATTCTTGAAGTCACAGATTTGCTTAGGAAAATAGGAAGTCAAGGAGCTTAGGCTTTACAAAAATGGCACTCTAGTATTAAGAATTGGAAAAAACGAGCCCATCCGTTTAATTTACAAGACCCAGAAATCTTGCCAGTCTTCTAGCTAGTTAATACCTTCACCAGAACCCAATTCTCTCAGAACCCTGCATCCCTACACCCCAATCTGCAGAGAACTGTGCATTCCTACACCTCAATCCATTACCTAAATTATTCAACTTCAAAAGAAGTTGTGGGAAAACCGTGGGAAATTGGGCTTGGGAAGAAAGTACTGTCACTATCCTGCTCCGGGACTGAAGAAAGGTTTTCCTACAGGTGCAGAGTGAATTCCAAGAAAGAACGTTCCCTACACAAGACACATCAGCAAAACTGAAATCCCCTGAACCACAGCACACATCAAACACCACCTTACTCTTAATCCCCAGAGGAGACTGGAGCACGAAGGCACCAGTTAAACTTTTCAATATTTTTCCAGGTAATTTGCAATGAAAATCCCTGAGTCTCACCTTGAAAGGCTTTAAAGTTTTAAAACCTGTAAAATTAGTTTTATAACCAACAAAGAGCTAATGTTTTGGTAGCTCGCTGAATACGATAATGTCTAACTGCATCTATGTCTAGGGGTAGAGAGGTGAGAGTCAATAAAATGGCCCACTAGAGCTTTCTTTGCTGATTCTGGAGATTTTGCCTAAGGTTGTTCTCTTCAGTTAGTAATAAACAGATCTTTGTAGCTACAAGGTAATTATGCTAATATTAAACATGGAATAAATTCTTAGGTTTTTTGAATGTGCCAAAATTTATCAAAAATGAATTTAGAGTTTCCCCAAAAAAGCTAAAGAATTCAACTGACTCAACGTTTATCTCTTTTTGAAGAGCTCCTGCCGAGAAACATAACGTGGGGTCCTGACAATCACCTCACACGTATATACCACGTCCATTTTCTCATTGGTTCTCAAAAACCAGCAAACGCTCCAAGGTTTCCTGTTCCACTAGTGACCTTTACGACATCCTGCAAACTTGCAAAGAGACAGCTGGAACTTCCATATGAAACTGTCAACGAATTTACGGCCGCTTAATTTAGAAAGGAAAAATAAAAAAATACCGCTTTTCTGCCTTCATTTAATGTAGCATTTTCATTTTAACTTGGAAAAAAAGAAAACACCTGCAATCGCCGCAACCAAAACCAAGCACCAGGGGCCGTCCTGCATGGGTCAGCCTTCCAGCGCAATGGCACAATCTCCTGCACGGAGAACAACTCCCTCCAAGCGGGAAGACCGCCTCTACCTGGCGTGCAGACCGCCCTCCCCGGCCCGCTCTCGGGTCGCAATCACTCCCCAACGCGACCCAAGCAGTCCAACAGCAACTCTCCTCAGCCCCCGGCTGTCTCTGAAACAGGACTCCCTGGCCGTGCCTTGAAAACCCAGATTTCCAGCTTATCAGTTATTTCACGGGAAATGTCCACCGTCCCCCGCGTCCCCGCGCCCTGCCGGCCCGGACCTCTCTGCAGCCCGGCGCGGCGGTCGGGGATGCGGGCGGCGTCTCTCCAGCGGCCCCCTTCCCTCCAGCCCCGTCCGCCACACGTGGGTCCGGCCCGACGGCAGCTCGCGGCGCCGGAGAACCCGCGGTCCCACCTCTTCCTGCCGCCGCTCCCCACATGGCCATGTATGTAAATACGGCGGGGTGAAGGGCACCGCCGCGCCGGGTCCCCGCCGCCACGCCGCCGCGGGCACCGACCTGCCTCCGGGGCCTCCGGCGCGGGCGGCGCGGGGGACGCGGGCGGCGGCGGCTTCTTGGTCCAGGGGTTGTCCTTGGGCGGCGGCGGCGCGATCTCGGGGCCCGATGGCGGCGGCGGCGGCGGCGGCGGCGGTGGCGGCGGCGGCTCCCCGCCCGAGGGCGGCCCGGGCCCGCGCGCCTTGTGCGCCAGGTGCGGCGGCAGCGGCCTCACGGGCACGGCCGCCTGCGGCACGCTGTGTCCCGGCCCCGGCGCCGGCGACGGCTCCCCGCGCGCCCCGGCCGCCTCCGAGCGCCCCAGCTGCCGGCGGCTGCCGCCCGCGGCCGCCCACTGCGGCTCCCGGGGCCCCGGCTCCTCCCGGGCGCGCGCGCTCATGGCCCCCCGGGCCCAGCCTCCCCAGCCGGGCGGCGCCCGGGCCCACGGAGCGCGGCCGCCCGTCGCTGCCCCGGCCTGCGACAGCGAGCCCGAGAGCCCGGCCGTGGCCGCCGCCGCCCGCGTCCAACGGAGGCCGGCCGCGCGCGCCGACAGCGACCGACGAGCGACCGCGCGACCGCGCCGACCGGGACGCCCCGCGCCCGCCGCCGGCCGGTAACTGCTCCCCGCGGAGGCGCGGCGGGCGGGCGGGCGGGCGGGCGGGGCGTCCCCGAGCGTGACGTGGCTACTCACCGGCTCCGCGCCGCACGCCGCCGACCGCGAGCCCGCCCGCCCGACCGCCCGCCCGCCCGCCCCGCCCCGCCCCGCCCCGCCCCGCCCCGCGCCGCCCCGCGGCCGCCGAGGGGAAGCCGCGCCGCCCCGCCCGCCCGCCCGCCCGCCCGCCCGCCCGGCCCGGCTCAGGGCGGGGCGCTGGCCTCTGGGACTCGCGGGGCGGCGGGGGCGGGGCGGCGGCGCACGTGGCCCGGGGGCGCGGCGCCCAGGTCAGAGGTCAACACCCGAGGTCGCGCCAGGCGGGCGCGGGGTCGCGGCGCCCAGGTCAGAGGTCAGCACCCGAGATCACGCCAGGCGGGCCCGGGGTCGCGGTGCCCAGGTCAGAGGTCAGCACCCGAGGTCGCGCCAGGCTGGCGGCGCGCGTGCCCTGAGGA
>PVJS01061424.1:0-10997 GCA_004027185.1 Glis glis | reverse complement strand
CCTCTCTCCCTCCTTCCCTCCCTCTCTCCCTCTCTCCTTCCCTCCCTCCCTCCCTCCTTCCACTGGGAACTGCACCCAGGAGCCTTGTACCTCTAAGCTACACCCCCAGCCCTATTTTATTTTGAAACAGAATCTCGCTAAATTGCTGAGGGCCTCGCTAAGTTGCTGAGGCTGGCCTCTAACCCGCAATCCTCCTGTATCAGCCTCCCAAGTACTGGGATTGCAAGCATGAGTCACCATGCCCATCTTAAAAAGGTGTTTCTTTTTTTTTTTTTTGCAGTACTGGGGCTTGAACCCAGGGGCATTCTACCTCCAAGCTACACCCCCAGCCCTATTTTTTTATTCTTTATTTTGAAATAGGGTCTTACTAAGTTGTGGAGGGCCTCACTAAGTTGCTGAGGCTGGCGTTGAACCTGCAATCCTCCTGTCTCAGCCTCTCAAGTACTGGGATTACAAGCATGTGCCACCACACCCACGCCCACCTTATAAAGGTGTTTCTTTCTTTTTTTTTTTTTTTTCGGTACCGGGGATTGAACCCAGGGGCATTTTACCTCCAAGCTACACCCCCAGCCCTATTTTTTTATCCTTTATTTTGAACCTGGGTCTCATGAAGTTGCAGAGGGCCTCACTAAGTAGAGAAAGAGAGAGAGAGAAAGCTGAGGTTGGCCGCGAACCCGGATCCTCCGGTCTCCGCCTCCCAAAGTACTGGGATTACAAGCGTGCACCACCACACCCGGCACATAAAGGTGTTTCTTAATGTCGGGGTAGTTTCTTATCTTCCCAATTCCACCCCAGGCCCACTCAATCTCTCCCTTGGTCTCTATCTCTGAAAGATCTTGCCCAGTATACAGCAGGGCTGTGAAGATTATTCAGTTAATATTTATGAAGTACTTTGAAGATGAAAAGCCTCCTGAACCCTTAAATTAAATTTTGTGTCCTGGTGCCAAGAAATAAACAGACTTTCTCTTTGCTGCTTGGGGCCAGAAACTTTTCTCTGCATACCCGGGAGCCTGTGTCCAGGGTGAGTGGCTTCTTGGTGACTTTCCCAAGAGGAGCATTTGAATGGCTACTGATTCTCTATTTTTTTTTTTTTTTTTTTTGGTACTGGGGATTGAACCCAGAAGCATTCTACCTCCAAGTTATATCCCCAGCCCGATTTTATTTCTTATTTGGAAACAGGGTCTCACTAAGTTGTGGAGGGCCTCGCTAAGTTGCTGAGGCTGGCTGTGAACCTGCGAGCCTCCTGTCTCAGCCTCCCAAGTACCGGGATTGTAAGCATGCACCACCATGCCCGGCTTACTGATTCTCTTTTGAACCACGTTAGATCCTGCAAACTATTGGACTCTGCTAAATGGAAATGTGCTTGTTATTGAAACAGGTTGAAATTTGAACTTCTAAGGAATTAAATTGAGTGCAACCCCAGAAATTTGGAGATGAACGTCGAAGTGGTTTGAAAAGCAGTTTTTATGTTTCCCTAAGTATATTAACACCAAAATTGATACTGATATTTCAGGACATTAGGCTGTAGTTTATTTGTCTTTTGGGGGGGAGTTCTGGGAATTGAACCCAGGGGTATCCTACCTCTGAGCTACACCCTCAGCCCTATTTTATTTTTTTAGTGTGAAACAGGATCTCACTAAATTGCTGAGAGCCTCGCTAATTTGCTGAGACCGGCGATCCTCCTGTCTGAGGCTGAGGCCTCCCAAGTACTGGGATGACAGGCGTGCGCCACCATGCCTGGCTCTTTCTTGTCCTTTTCATTGGTTGTCATCCTGGTCTAAGGTTTATGCCAGGAAATTCACAATGAATCCGAGTGGCAGAACCTTGGCTCTGTCTTGCCCGTTGTTCTCCCTGGCAGTCACATCCTTACGTGATGCGCTGTCAGTTATTCTCAGATGAGCTTCAGAAAAGCATTGTGGAGACGGGAGAGGAAATCCACAGGGCAAACGAATAAAAAAGTCAATGGCTTGTAAGAATTTGTAAACCAAATTAGGAGCCAAATTGGAAACCAGGTACTGATTTCTGAAGATTGTCCTCTTTCCTTCTCCTGTTGGGTAGTTTTTTTTTTTCCTTTGAGTGATACTGAGGATTGAACCCAGAGGCATTCTACTTCCAAGCTCCAACCCCCACACCCTATTTTATTTTTATTCTGAAACCAGGTCTTGCTAGGTTGATGAGAGTCTCACTTCTTGCTGAGGCTGGCCTCCAACCTGCGATCCTCCCATCTTAGCTTCCCAAATAACTGGGATTACAGGTGTTCACCACCATGCCCGGCTGGGTAGATCTTTTAAATGAAGCCCTCAGCTCATGAGTCTAACAGCGGCTTCTCAGATGGGCGGTTAATGCATCCTGACTCTCTGTATGAGAAGTACTGTGTTGCACGGGAGCTGTTTCCCCAGAATGCATTGACTTTTATTCAGGCTTCCCTCCCAGCAAGCCTCTATCTGTTGAATCAGCTCCTGGAACCTCAGCTCTGAATAAACAGAGCTTAAAGGTGAGGAATGGGAGGGTCGCCTGAGCTAGCAGGGAGGCCAGGGAAGGTCGGAGTTCAGAGCCAGGTCAGAGTAGGGAAGGGGAGAGAAATAGCCAGCACTGTGGCCCAGGACAAATAGAAAACACACACACACACACGCACACACGCACGCACGCACGCACGCACACATGCACGCACGCATGCACACACGCACGCACACACGCACATACGCATGCACGCATGCACACATGCACACATGCACGCATGCACGCATGTGTTCCCCAAGTTTCTAACCTCCTGAACATAATGCAGGTGGCTTCCCCTCGTCTTCCCTGCATGATTCTCCCTGTGTGACTCTGGACCATGACAACACCCTGGGCCTTGGTCTCTCCTAGAGAGTCTTCTGGCACCAGGGGCAGCAGAGACCAGTTGTGTTTCTTTGAATTTCCTCCTCAGCCGGGCTGAGTGTTTAGAGGGGCCCTTCCTTCCCTCCCGCGTCCTCTGCTCCCAGCCTGGGTAACCCACCCTTTACCACACTTTCTCCTGGATATGCATCTTTTTCATTTTTTTGTTTTTTGGTGGTACTGGGGGTTCAACTTAGGAACATTCTACTCCGAGGTACACACCCAGCCTTTGTGTGTGTGTGTTACTGAGGATCGAACCCAGGGGCACTCTGCCTCTGAGCTACACTCTCAGCCCTATTTTGTTCTTTATTTTAAAACAGGGACTCACTAAGTTGTAGAGGGCCTTGCTAAGTTGCTGAGGCTGGCCTCGAACCTGCGATTCTCCTGTCTCAGCCTCCCAAGTGCTAGGATTACGAGTGTGCACCACCACACCAAGCTGACTTGGATATACATCTTTTTTTTGTGTGTGTGGTACTGGAGATTGAACCCAGGGGCATTCTACCTCTGAGCTGCACCCCCAGCCCTATTTTATTTTTTATTTGGAAATCGGGTCTCCCTAAGTTGCTGTGAGCCTCACTTAAATTACTAAGACTGACTTTTTTGAACCTGCGATCCTCCTTTCTTAGCCTTCCAAGTACTGGGATTGCAGGCATGCACCACCACGCCTAGCTTGGGCTAGTTTTTTTGTTTTTTTTTTTTTTTTGGTGGTACCAGGGATTGAACGCAGGGGCGTTCTACCTCCGCGCTACACCCCCGGCCCTATTTTTTATACTTTATTTTGAAACTGGGTCTCACGAAGTTGCGGAGGGCCTCACTAAGGAGAGAGAGAGAGGGAAAGAGAGAGCAAGAGAGCTGAGGCTGGCCGCGAACCCGGATCCTCCGGTCTCCGCCTCCCAAAGTACTGGGATTACAAGCGTGCACCACCACGCCCGGCTAGTTCTTTTTTAATATTCGTTTATTGGTGCATTGTAATTATACATTTTGATACATATCAAGGTAGCAGCATCATACATGCAGCTTGGGCTAGTTCTTGAAAGAGTATGCCCGAAGACAAAAATGACAACAAATTTAGTCGTAGGTCTAATTGGCATTTATTTATGATTCATAAAAAGCCAGTTAGATCTGCAACTGAAAACAGAATGCATTTAAGATAGGCAATGCGTTAGATAATAGGACATTTGACATTGTTAGACCTCCCTTCCTTAAGAAGTCAAAAATGTTAAGAAGAGGAAGCCGCCCATTCGATTTAGCAGATACGGGGTCACTGAAATCTCTGTTGAAGTAGGTGCTCTGGGGTGGAGGTTGGAGACCTTGAACGTGGGGACCTGGGAAGACCAGGGTCATTAAGGAGATTTGTACGATGAAGCTTTTGTCCTTAGTGATGTTGTTTCAGAGAACTCCAAATCACACACACCCACAAGAAGCTTTGATGTCAACTCCGACATAATCAAAACTAGCCTTATCTCTGTCTCTACTCGGAGTCTGTTCTGCTGACGTTCTTGCTGTCTTTCCTGATTTCTTCTTTCTCCCTTTTAATTTCTCTCCTGTTTTTCTCCTTGGCCCTTCCAAGCACACAGCTTCCAGAGAGCTTTGCTGAGTACCCCGCATATGCAAGGCGTATAATAGTGAGTGTCAAACCACAAAGCTTGGTTGGCGAGAGGTTTGTGTCTTGGGAATTGTATCTGCTGGCTTCTGGCAGAAGCCAGAGGATCTGAAACTTAGCTTTCGGGTGCCTTTTTGTTTTATTTTGTTTTGTTTTGTTTTATTTATTTATTTATTTATTTATTTATTTATTTATTTATTTGTTTGCGGTACTGGGGATGGAACCCAGGGGCGTTCTACCTCCGAGCTCCACCCCCAGCCCTATTTCTTATTCTTTATTTGGAAACAGGGTCTCACTAAGTTGCGGCGGGCCTCACTAAGTAGCTGAGGCTGGCCGTGAACCTGTGATCCTCCTGTCTCAGCCTACCAACTACTGGGATGACAAGCGTGCGCCACCGTGCCTGGCTTTGTTTTGTTTTAATTAGTGCATTGTCACCGTAAGTCATGATGAAGTTCAGAACGACAGGGACACACATGCACACAGCACTCAGCCTCCCCCAGCTCCCGCCCGCTCCCTCCCCCTCCCCATGCACAATATTGAGATTGACATTGATCATTTTGTGTATGGACACTCTCTAAGTTTCCACTGAATGGTTTCCTTTACTGAATCTCCCTCCTCCCCACACCTGCCTCCCTCCCCGAGACCCCTTCCATCACTCCACTGGGGTTTCTCCTTCTTTGTCTAGAGACCCTTTCGTAGCCCAATTTCTCCCTAGCTTCGACATATAAGGGAAAACATCTGACCTTTCATCTTTTGTGACTGACTCATCCCACTTAGCATAATATTCTCTAGTTCTATCCATTTCCCTGCAGATGACATCATTTTGTTCTTCTTTATGCCTGAGTAGAATTCCATTGTGTGTATATCCCATAATATTGTAAGCCAGTTCATCTGTTAATGGACATATCGGCTGGTTCCATAATTTGACTATTGCAATTTGTGCTTCTATAAACATAGATATGCATGAGTTACTATAGTAGACTGGTTCTAGTCCTTTAGAAAAATGCTTTACTTTAGCCGGGTGTGGTGGCACACGCTTATCATCCCAGTACTTGGGAGGCTGAGACCAGAGGATCTGGGTTCGCGGCCAACCTCAGCTACTTAGTGAGGCCCTCCGCAACTTAGTGAGACCCTGTTTCAAAATAAAGAATAAAAACTATGGCTGGGGATGTAGCTCGGAGGTAGAATGCCCCTGGGTTCAATCCCCAGTACCGCAAAAACAAACAAAAAAAGCTTTACTTTAGCTGGACGTAATGGTGCACATATGTAATTCTAGTACTTGGGAGGCTGAGATAGGAGAATCACAGGTTTGAGACCAGCCTTAGCAATGTAGGGAGACTCTCAACCTCCTAGGAAGACTCTGTTTCAAAACAAAATATAAAAAGGACTGGGGGGTAGCCTGGAGGTAGAATGCCCCTGAGTTCAATCCCCAGTACCACAAAAACAAACAAACAAATAAACAAACACTTCACTTTCTTTTTGTGTATTAAGAGGGATCATAGAACCTGTGACCCCCAAACCAGGAAGCCATAAGTTCATGCATTTGCCAGCAAAGGAGGTCAGCTGTTTTATAGATGTCTTTAAAAGGGTACGTGGATATTTTGATATTTGAGAACAGGTCTTTGTGCTTGTTATGCAAGTTGCAGAGTTTTGGAAATAAGGTCTTAACCGTAAACTTTGTTCACCTTAAACTTTGGAGTAGCTGTGGTTTCTGCAAACTAGCTGTTGGATGCAGCTATGCATATGGAACTAGGTGTTTTTGAATGGCTAGTGAAGATCTGCAGACTTCAGGATATACTCAAGTTCAAGGGTGACTTCCTGTGGGAATTTAATATTTAACTGTCGGCTGACTAAGAACTGATATTTACCGATACTCTTATGTTAATGAGTCTTAAGTATAATAAGTAAGGATTATAGTATTGTTCTTTCCATTTCTTCTCCCAACTCTGCACTTGAAGCATTGCATATTTCACACATTTAGTAATGTTAGTAATATTTCAATGTATAGCACAATTAGGCTAGCTAAAAGAAAATGACAGCCGGGCGTGGTGGTGCACGCCTGTAATCCTACTACTTGGGAGGCTGAAACAGGAGGATCATATGTTCAAGGCCAGCCTGAGCAACTTAGTGAGACCCTCTGTAACTTAGTGAGATCCTGTTTCAAAATAAAAATCGGGCTAGGGGTGCAGCTCAGAGGTACAATGCCCCTGTGTTCAATCCCCAGTACCACATACTACACCCCCAAAAAGGCAAGGTTTCAGACTTTATATAACAGAGGTAAATACAGCCATTACACAGGCTGCTTTCAAACTTCTTAAGTTCATGATACTGAGCCTCGTGATACTATGAAATTAAAAATATAGACCATTGAGGTGGGCACAGTGGTACATGGAGGATTGCAAGATTAAGGCCAGCCTGAGAAACTTGGGCAGACCCTGTCTCTAAGTAAAAAATAAAAAGGGCTGGGATACAGCTCATTGGTAGAGGGCCCTGGGTTCAATGCCCAGTACTAGAATATAGATAGATGGAAGGATGGATGGATGGATGGATGGATGGTTGGAAGGAAGGAAGGAAGGAAGGAAGGGAGGAAGGAAGGAAGGATAATAGTTGGAGGTTTTACTGTGCACTTGATTTCACTTAACACATGTCTCCTTTCCTTTGGGATAGTTATAGATATATATACATAGGGACAATTGAAATATTAATTTCAGCCGGGCATGGTGGCGCACACTTGTAATCCCAGTACTTAGGAGGCTGAGACCGGAGGATCTGGGTTCACGGCCAGCCTCAGCTACTTAGTGAGGTCCTCCACAACTTAGTGAGACCCTGTTTCAAAATAAAGAATACAAAATAGGGCTGGGGGTATAGCCCGGAGGTAGAATGCCCCTGGGTTTAATCCTCAGTACTGCAAAAAAGAAATATTAATTTCAATTCATTGAGAACTTTTATACTTTTCATAAAATAGCCAGTTCTCTTCTAAATCTCTTATTTATGAAAAACAACTATGAAAGCTATGCCAATGGTGAAAGCATTTAAATTCATTCTCTTAGTAACACTTTTTTTTTTTTTGCGGTACCGGGGATTGAACCCAGGGGCGTTCTACCTCCGCGCTACACCCCTGGCCCTATTTTTTATACTTTATTTTGAAATCAGGTCTCACGAAGTTGCGGAGGGCCTCACTAAGGAGAGAGAGAGAGAGAGAGAGAGAGAGCGAGCTGAGGCTGGCCGCGAACCCGGATCCTCCGGTCTCCGCCTCCCAAAGTACTGGGATTACAAGCGTGCGCCGCCACGCCCGGCCTTAGTAACACTTTTTGATATCCAGTTTGACCTAACAGTACAAGTGGACCCATAACCAGTCATTGAAGATGAATGATGTGTTTATGATGAGAGAATAAAAGACTGTTCCTTAAAAGAAAAAAAAGATTTTTTATTGCTTCTTGATTCTTTCTTTCTTTCTTTCTTTTTCAGTACCGGGGATAGAACCCAAGGCTATTGTACCTCTGAGCTACACCCTCAGCCCTATTTTATTTTTTATTTTGAAACAGGGTCTCACTAAGTTGCTGAGAGCCTTGCTAAGTTGATGAAGCTGGCCTCGAACCTGAGATCCTCCTGTCTCAGCCTCCCAAGTACTGGGATTACAGGCATGCACCACCATACCTTGTTGCTTCTTGAATTCTTATAACCACCTGTACAACAAATCAGGAACAGGAGAATCTAAGTGCCTAAAAGCCTCCAAGCCTCCCCCCTCCCTCTCTCTCATTTTCTTTTTCTTTCCGTGCTGGGATTAAACCCAGGACCTCATGCATGCTATGCAGGTGCTCTACCATTGGAACTACACCTCCAACCTCCTTCCATATTATTTTGTTTGTTCCAATAACTGGGGCAGACCAGCCAGACCCTGCATCATCTAAACCTTTTGGAAACTCCCATTTTTGCTATATCAATTATTTTTTTGTCCATCGTCTGCCATTTTGGGCAGGGACCGCGTTGTCTTCACTTAGCAGTGGTGGTAATTGTGGATAGGCAGAAAGTCGGTCAAATCTAATCCGTGTTTTTGTATATGACGTATGTGTCTTTGCTCCATAGCAATTATAAAACCTCAGGGGGACACAACAATAACTGTCGCTCCCGCATCGGGGCCACGGCAGCTTTGCTGAGCTGCCGGGAGCCTGTCCACGTGCCCGGGGGCTGGCTGGCTGTTGGACAGGGCTAGGTGACCGGGTGACTTGGCTCTTCTCCATGTACCTGTGGTCCTGTTCAGGACAGGGGGCGTGGCTCTAGAGAGTCCCGGAAGCCTGTGCTTGTGTCGCATCTGCTCACCCAAGCACGACGCTTTGGGCTGAGTCCAATAGTCAAAGGGCAGAGCAGGCCACCCCACCCATGGTAGCTTGGCTCTGCCGTGTTCCATGGCAAAGGGCACGGGCACACAGAGGAGTGAGGAACGCGGGTCACAGGATCGCAGTTGTGCAATTCACGGAGGAACAGTTGGAGTTTTTACTGCGAACGCTTGATTGCACTTAACTGCCACCTATGTTGTCTCCTTTCTGTGGGTTTCCTCAGGGGTGGTTTAGTGGCAGAGAACAAACCCACTCCAGTGAGCTTTAGAATTGCCATACATGTAAGAAGCAAGCTCACAGGCATGTAAGAAGAGAAAACTAAGCCAGGCGTGGTGACGCACGCCTGTCATCCCAGTACTTGGGAGGCTGAAGCAGGAGGATCACAGGTTGGAGGCCAGCCTCAGCAAGGAGTGAGCCTCTCATCAACCGAGTGAGACCCTGTTTCAAAATAAAAAGTAAAGCCGGGCGTGGTGGCGCATGCTTGTAATCCCAGTACTTGGGAGGCTAAGACAGGATCGCAGGTTGGAGGTCAGCCTCAGCAACTTAGTGTGGGCCTCAGCAACTTAGTGAGCCCCTGTTTACAAATAAAAAATGAAAAGGGCTGGGGGTGTAGCTCAGAGGTAGAATGCCCCTGGGTTCGATCCTTAGTACCACACATACACACACACAAAAAACAAACAAACAAACAAAAACCAAGACTAGGTAGGTCTAACCAGAACTGAGACTGCTAGATGTTAGACTTCAGAGCTAATTTCCTTTGTCTCTTTTATACCTTTACTCATCTTTGATCTTTTCTGTCTTGTCTCATCTTGCTCTCACCCCTGTCTGTCTGTCTGTCTCTCTCTCTCTCTGGTACTAGGGATTGAACCAGGGGCATTCTACCTCCAAGGTACACCCCCTAGCCCTTTTTTCTTTTTAATTTTGAAACAGTGTCTCACTAAGTTGCTAAGGCTGGCCTCCTGTCTCAGCCTCCCAGGTACTGGATTATAGGGTTGCACCACCATGCCCGGCTTGTTCTCTTCTTTCTCTTCTCTGTTGACTCACAACGGCCACCTCACTTGCAATTCTGTGCAGCCTTGTGGCTCAAACCCCCATTATTATCTCACTGTCTGGGTTTAATTCACATTCCCAAATCCTAGCTCATGAATTGGTTGTTCCTGAGTCTGTCTTGAGTCGGGCTAAGTTCTCAGTCTTCATCTCTTTATTTTCAATTCCAGACCTCATGAGTTTAGGTGCTATCTGTGTGTGTGTGTGTGTGTGTGTGTGTTTTGCTGGGGAATGAACCCAGGGGCATTATACCTCTGAGGTACACCTCCAGCCTTTTTAATTTTTTGTTTTGAAACAGTCTTACTAGGTTGCTGAGAGTCTCACTAAGTTGCTGAGGCTGGTTTTGAACCTGCGATCCTACTGTCTCAGCCTCCCAAGGACTAAGATGACAGGTATGTGCCACCATTCCAGGCCTATATACTATCTTATACTGATAACTCATGAGTTTCTGTCTCTAGCCG
This sequence comes from Glis glis, assembly GCA_004027185.1. Lineage (NCBI taxonomy): Eukaryota > Metazoa > Chordata > Mammalia > Rodentia > Gliridae > Glis > Glis glis. The sequence continues at coordinate 672 of PVJS01061424.1, read as the reverse complement.
CGACTTCTCCCTTAAACTTCAGAATCGCATATACCATATCCTATTTCACATCTCCCCTTGGATATATCTTGTAGGCATCTCAAACTTACACCCAAATGGACCACTTGATTTCCTCCTCATAAACCGGCATCTCCCAGTCTTCTCTCAATAAATAGCAATTCCAGTTGCTTAAGTCTTGGAATCTTTTAAAAATACTTGGCTAAATATTTTTAAACGGTATGCACAGACTATCGTTCCACTATATTACATTATAAAAGAAAGCAAATTGGAAAACATAGTCTGATACAGATGAAATAAAATAGCTATTCAAAGTCTTGCTATTTACAGGGCTGAGAATCAGAGCATATTGGCGCTGCTCTCTTGGGGAAATGTAAATTGTAACTATAAATAAACATGCAAACCTTTAAAAACTAAAGTCTTGCTATTTAGGATGCTTTGTGTTTTCATTTATACTAATATCTTGAACCCAATGGATACTTAACATTTCTTTAAAAAATTTTTTTCTTAAAAGCATAACATAGCCAGGCGTGGTGGCGCACGCTTGTAATCCCAGTACTTTGGGAGGCGGAGACTGGAGGATCCGGGTTCTCAGCCAGCCTCAGCTCTCTCTCTCTCTCTCTCTCTCTCTCTCTCTCTCTCTCTCTCCCTCTCTCTCTCTCTTTCTCTCTCTCT
>PVJS01061423.1:0-10995 GCA_004027185.1 Glis glis | reverse complement strand
TGTGTGTGTGGTACTGGGGATTGAACCCAGGGGCATTCTACCTCCGAGCTACACCCCCAGCCCTATTTATTATTATTATTATTGTTGTTGTTGTTGTTGTTGTTGTTGTTGCGGTACTGGGGATTGAACCCAGGGGCATTCTACCTCTGAGCTACACCCCCTGCCCTATTTTTTATTCTTTATTTTTGAAACAGGGTCTCACTAGGTTGCGGAGGGCCTCACTAAGTAGCTGAGGCTGACTGCGAACCTGCGATTCTCCTGTCTCAGCCTCCCAAGTACTGGGATTACAAGCATGTGCCACCACACCCAGCTCTATTTTTATTTTAAAACAGGGTCTTGCTAGGTTGATGAGAGTCTCACTACTTGAGGACTTGCTGAGGCTGTCCTCGAACCTGCAATCCTTCCTGTCTCAGCCTCCATTATTGGAATTATAGGTGTGTGCCACCACACCTGGCTCACGGTAAACCTTTCACTTGGGCTCACCAATTGTCAACATTTTACCACATTCTCTTCTCCTTCTCTGTGTTGGGGTTTTTTTGTCTGTCTGTCTGTTTGTTTGTTTGTTTGTTTGTTTGTTTGTAGTATTGGGGATTGAACCCAGGGCATTTTTCTGGGCTACACCCCAGCCCTAGTTTATTTTTTGTTTTGAAACAGGGTCTCGCTAAGTTGCTGAGGTTGGCTTTGAACCTGCGGTCCTCCTGTCTCAGCCTCCTATGTACTAGGATCATGGGCATGCACCAGTGCGCTTGGTAGACTGAGCTATTTAAAAGTAACTTACAATCATCATGACAGCCTGGCACTCAGTACTTCCTCCTGAAACCTAAGAGCAGGAACATGCTACTACAAAACTCACACTCACCATCGATGTGATCATCTCTCTCTCTCTCTCTCTCACACACACACACACACACACACACACACACAAGTCAATCAATATTCAAATTTCCTCAATTGTCTCAGTTTTTTTTAGAACTGCTTTATTTTGTTTGCTGATTCTAGACCCAGTCAGGGATCACAGGGGCATTTAGTTGTCACACTGTTCAGCACTTTTTAACCCACATTAATTGTGTGTCTAAATTGACATTTCCATAGTTTAATAAATCCCAGCATCCACAAAAGCTGGATTCTGCACTTAAACCAGAAGTAATAACTCTTTTTTTTTCTTTTCTTGTGGTACTGGGGATTGAACCCAGGGTCATTCTCCCTCCAAGCTATGCCTCCAACCCTTTTTTGTTATTGTTGTTTTGAAACAGGGTCTCACTAGTTGCTGAGAGTTCCACTAAGTTGCTGAGGCTGGCCTGGAAACTTTGATCCTCCTGTCTCAGCCTCCCAAGTACTGGTATTCCAGACATGTGCCACCAATCCGGGCAGACAGATGTAACAACTCTTAAAGTCAAGCTCTAGATATCAGACGCATGATTCCAAAGGATGGAAGCAGCTATTTCATCAAATCACCTTTTTGAGTAAATGGCATAACATTTAGAAATGGCCTAGGGGAGCCAGATGTGGTGGCACACACTTGTAATCCCAGTACTTAGGAGGCTGAGACAGGAGAATCACAGGTTTGCGGTCAGTCTCAGCAACTTAGTGAGGCCCTGTTTCAAAATAAACAATAAAATAGGGCTAGGGTGTAGCTCAGAGGTAGAATGCCTCTGGGTTCAATCCAGGAAGGAAGGAAGGAAGGGAGGGAGCGAGGGAGGGAGGGAGGGAGAGAAATGGCTCAGGGCACAATGTCAGGGAAACCACTGTGTTCCAGCCCTGGCGTCCAACATTTCCCTCGCATGGGAGGCTGGTGTCTGCCAGGTGGCGGCGCAGGCACTCCCACTGCTCAGCATTGTCGTCTACACAGCAGTAGCCACAGCAGTGGAGCCTGACCTCAGAGCCGGCGCTCTGCAAAGCAGCCCGTCTCCTTCCAGGGAAGGAGCCCCCTCTGTGGCATCCCTGCCATGGTCCAGCTCCTCTATAAATTTTGGTTTTCATCTTCTGGTCACTTTTCACGTTTCTCTTTGTTCATTGGGTTTTCCTGCTTTCTTGCGAATGGGAAAAAAATTAAGCCAAGGTCAACTATTAATTTAAAGGCCGCAGTCCACAGTTGGAAGGTTCGCTCCTGGAAAGTCCAGCACGCTCCCCAGTGGGGGCTTTACCTGCATTTTTCTTTGGAGACGGCCCTCCTCTTCCTGGTGCCGTGCTCCGCCAGACTTGAGACCCTGTTGTGTCCACCTGCCCATGCAGTGGGGCCTCCAGGCCACAGAAATCAGGCCAGGACACAGCACCGCCAGTTGAAGAAACAAACGCTACCTCCCAGCAACCAGGAAGGCTGCCTAGTGGGCCGGTTTCTCACTCTGCTGTGAAGCAGAGAAGCCTTTCATTTTTCCCAGAGAAAAGAGCACCTGATAGGCATAGCGTCCATGAGCCTCACGGAAGAGGCTCTGCGTGCTCGGCCCTGCTGCCCTTCCTCCAGTGCTCCTTAATTCTCTTCTATTGAAATAAGAGAAGCCAGTGAAGGAAATTTTACCAAAACTGACTCAGGGAAGCTGGCGGTCCCAATAAAGCAACATTTACAACACGACACACAGAGCCGGGCGCGGTGGCACACGCCTGTGATCCCGGTACTTGGGAGGCTGAGACAGGAAGATCACTGGTTCAAGGCCTCAGCAACTTAGTGAGACTCTCAGCAACTGAGTGAGACCCAGTTTCAAAACAAAAACATAAAATGGGCTGGGGGTGTAGCTTGGAGGTAGAATGACCCTGGGTTCAATCCCCAGTACCACACAAACAAACAACTAAAACCCGACCCTCAGTCCTTGCTTGCTATCAGCGCTGCCCGTCACACCACCTGACGTGGGGGTGTAAAACGAGAAAGAGGGAGGTGGGAGCCTCGTGCATTCATGTGCTGGCGCACTGCACTGAGTGGGTAGCATAGTGCCGGATGCCTGGGACACAGACAGGAGGAGATGGGGCCCTGCCTTTGGTGGGGTGCTGCCAGCAAGGGGCGCAGGTGGGAGACATAACCACAGCAGCGTTGATAAATGTCGCACACGCGTGTGTATGTATGTGTGTGTACGTGTGTGTGTGTGTGTGTTGGTATTGGTGTTAAACTCATGGGAGTTCTCCCTCTGAGCCATCTTTTCTACCTCTACTCCCAGCCCTACTTTATGTTTTATTTTGAAACAGGGTCTTACTAAGTTACCATGCTCTGGCCTTGACCCAGTGGTCCTCCTGTCTCAGCCTCCCAGGTACTGGGATTATAGGCGTGCACCACCACAGCCGGCAGACAGATATCTGTCTTAGTCTGTTTTCTGTTCCTATAACAAAACACCTGAGCCTGGGTAACTATAAAGAAAAGAAGTTTATTTAGCTCATGGTTCTGGAGACTGGGAAGTCCAATGCACGGTGCCAGTGTGTGCTCGGCTTCTAGTGAGGGCTTCTTGCTGCATCGTAACGTAGAAGAGGGCACCACGTGGGGAGCTGGCACCAGAGAAAGCTGCTTCTATAGCAAAGCCACTGTCTCCACCTCTCAACCACAAATGAATTAATGCAGGGATGAGTGCAGGGCCCTCTGACCAGATCACTCCCTGGAGGCCCCACCTCCAGATGCCATTAACATAGGAATTTGGGGACTAAGCTCTCAGCACATGGATTTGGGGGGACACATTCAACCCACAGCAATGGCTGAGCGTGGAGGCACATGCCTGTAATCCTGGTACTTGGGAGGCTGAGACAGGAGGATCGCAGGTTTGAGGCCAGTCTCAGCAACTTAGCAAGACCCTGTTTCAAACTAAAAAATAAAATGGAGCTGGCAGTGTAGCTGAGAGCTAGAATGCCAGGGGTTTAATCCCCAGTACAAAAACAAACAAACAAACAAACAACAAAAACATAGCGATGCCCTGATGGAGATATGTTAAGACAGCTCTGTAGACACAAAGGAGGGAAGGATTCATTCAGACGAGGGAAGTCAGGAAGGCCTCTCGGAACCAGAACCGGGGCAAGAGCAGATCCTATGAGATGACTCCAGGAGGGAGACGGGAAGGGGAGCGGGAAGCAAAGGGTGTTCCAGACGGAGACCAGAGCACCTGCAAAGCAGAGGCGGGAACACAAGGTGCTTCACACATGATGCTGAGTATACCATAGCAAAGTCCCTGCGGGCGGGAGCAGGGCAGGGCACACAGGGTGGGACTTAGAAGGGAACTTTGTGTGTGTGTGTGGTGCTGGGGATTGAACCCAGAGGCATTCTACTTTCAAGCTACACCCCCAGCCCTATTTTATTTTTTATTGGAAACGGTCTCACAAAGTTGCTGAGAGTCTCGTTAAGTTGCTGAGGCTGGCTTTGAACCTGCGATCCACCTGCCTCAGCCTCCCAGGTACGGGGATTACGGGTGTGCACCACCACACTCTAGAAGGGAACTTTTTTGAATTCATCTTTCTAGCCCCCACCTACTGACTCAGAATCCTGGGGTGGGACCCAGAAATCCACGTCCAGCTGACCCTGAGGCCCAGTGGACCTGGTGTGGAAACCAGGCCTAGGCAATGAGGAATCCTTGACACTTCAAGCAGAAGGGTGATGTAACTAGATTTGTTTTTAAGAAACACTATTTTTGTGGCAGAGCAGAGAAGGACGTGGAGCAGGCAGAGACTGAAGAAGAGATAAATCGGGAGATAATTCCAGCTGTCTCGGGAGCCATGATAAATGAAGCGATTGGGAGGGGGAAGAGGGGTGGACTCGTGAGATATTTCCAAGGTAGAAACGACAGAACTTGATGAGCAATTAGATGGGGTGGCGACCGGGAGGAAAGCCCCGAGTTCTCCAGTTACTACCGCCGGCTCGCTCTCTCGGTTGGTTGGTTGGTTGGGAGCCCTGAAGAGAAAGGGGGAACGGAGGATAGAAGACACCTGCTTGGTAGGGCAGGTGAGGGACATTTCAGCTGAGCTTGGTGTGCGCTGTGGCGGGGAGGAGGCCGTGGACAACCAGACGGCCAAGGAGGAGTGGGCACTGCCGGAGGAGCCACGCTACACACGGGGGAGACGGAGTGGCCGTGACAAGAGGTCGCTGGAGGGGGTGTGGAAGGACACAGCACCTGCAGAGGAGCTGCTAGCTCGAGGGGGCCGACACCAGAAGGAACAGCCGAGGGGGAGGACGGAACTGGCATGAAACTGGTGGTAAACTGAGGCAGAGGGAGTTTCAAGGAGGAAAAAATGCCCACACCTGAGAGAGGTCAAGCGGGGCTAGAAAGGAAGGTCATCCCTGAGCAGCCGCAGTCGTAAGGACACTGCCACCCTGGACAACACGGTGCTAGAGTGCGGGGCCTGGCGCCGGCCTGCGGAGGCCGGGCAGTGGACGGAGCCAGGAGGCGAAGGCGGCAGTCGCAGACTCTCCTTTGCCAGGCTCAGAAAGTCCAGGGCCCTGCGTTCTCTCTCATGTGTCGAAGCTAGAGAGAAGATAGGAAACAAAAGGGACTCGTCACACGAGGAGAGAGGCCCGCAGAACCGTGGAAGGGGATTGGGAAAGGTGGAGGGGAGGGGAAGGGGGCTTGAGGAAAGAAACAGGTTATGTCCACGTGGAAGTGTCACTAGCTCTCACTAACATGTCGGGGGGGATACAGAGGGAGATGTGCCAAGTGATGTATTATGAATGTATCATTTGAATCTCACTATGATGTAGAGTTACGATGCGCCAATAAAAGCATATTTAAAAAGGAACTTGTGCCAGGTGTGGTGGCGCACGCTTGTAACCCCAGTACTTGGGAGGCTGAGACAGGAGGATCGCAGGTTCACGGCCAGCCTCAGCTACTTAGTGAGGCCCTCTGCAACTTAGTGAGACCCTGTTTCGAAATAAAGAATAAAAAATAGGGCTGGGAGTGTAGCCCGGAGGTAGAATGCCCCTGGGTTCAATCCTCGGTACCTCAAATAAATAAATAATAAATAAAAAGGAACTTTGAGGACAAAGGGAGCCAGAGGAAAGGGCAGAGTGAAATACGTGGAGGATTTGTTTTTAAACTTTCACTTTGTTAAAGTGGCGTGCCTTAACACAAGCCATTGGATAGAGTTATTCTCTACATTCTATAGATCAAGGACTAGTAGAAATACTTTCTACTCCAGCAATCCCTAACAGTGTATTTGCAGAGGGCATGGTCTCAGCAAGTTAGGGTGGTCATTTTTTTTTCAACTTGAATATCTGAGAATAGCCATATCTATTTATATCATCTCATAATCTTCTTTTTCTTTCTTACTTTTTTTGCGGTACTGGGGATTGAACCCAGGGGCATTCTACCTCTGAGCTACACCTCTAGGCCTAGTTTATTTTTTATTTTGAAACAGTGTCTCACTAAATTGCTGAGTGTCTCACTAAGTTGCTGAGGCTGTCCTTGAACCTGCAATCCTCCTGTCCCAGCCTCCCAAGCACTGGGACTACAGGCGTGCACCACCTTGCCCGGCTTCTGACTATCATTTCTTTGTATCACGAGGTAGTGTCGCATCCTCTTCAGATGCATGGCCTACCTCAAGAGCCCCCACCATTGACTTGGAGTTCTGCGAATGAGGGCTTGTACTTTGCTTACTCAAAGCAGGTGAATAACTTCCAGGGTTTTTTCCCATTTAATAAACACTCATTAGTTGGGTGTGGTGGTGCACACCTTTAATCCTAGTACTTGGGAAGTTGAGACAGGAGGATCGCAGGTGTGAGGACAGCCTCAGCAAGTAGTGAGATTCTCATCAACCTAGCAAGGCCCTGTTTCAAAATAAAAATAAAATAGGGCTGGGGGTATAGCTCAGAGGTAGAACACCCCTGGGTTCAATCCCCAGTACCTCAAAAAAATAAATAAAAATTCATTAATTACTATTTTCCAGATGCTGTAAAGTGCTGAAAATCCCCAAAGAAAAAGCCACTGTCCTTGTTCTCAGATAACTCAAGGTTGGTGAGGGGAGACCCACACGAAACGGGTGGGGGGCGGTTGTTGTATCAGTCAGCTTCATGTCATTGTAACAAAATACCAGAGGCAGGCTACTTAAGAAAAGAAGGTTTATTTAGTTCACAGTTTTGGAGGTTCAAGGTCAAGATCAGGCAGCCCCGTTACTTTGGGACTCTGTGGAGGGTGAGACATCATGACAGTAGCATATATGGAGCAAACCACAGGTCGAGTCAGAAGAACCAGGGGGCGGGGAGGGAAGGGGGAGAGAGAAAGAAGAAGAGAGGGCCCCCCCATCCCTTTGGAGAGCCCGCCTCCGGGACCTAAGGACGTCCCACTAGGCCCACTGCTTCAAGCTCCACAGCTCCTGCTAATACTGCCACCCTGTGGACCAAATTTACCTATGAACCTTTCGAGGACACTCATCCCAACTCCAGCGAGGGTCAAGAAGGCTTCGTAGAGAAGATGCTTAAGCTTCTGAGAGAATGGGCAGTGTGTTAGTCATCCCTCCATTGCTGTTACAAAATACCTGAGACAGATCACCTTAAAGGAGAAAAGGTTTACTCTGCTCATGGTCTCAGGGGTTTCAGTCTATGGTCACTTGGCCCCGTTGCTTTAGCCCACGGTGAGGCAGAACATCATGGCGGGCTGCATGGAGTCGAAGAAAGCAGCTCACCTCATGTCAGCAGAAGGCAGAGCGAGAGAGAGAAAGAGGCTGGGGTCCCAGTATCCCCCCTTAAAAGAACTCCTCCAGTCACCTACTTCCTCTCACTGGGCCCCACGTCCCAACGTTTCACCACCTCCCAATAGGCCATTAAGTTACGAATCCATGAACAGATTAATCCATCCATGAGGTCAGAGCCCTCACGATCCAGTCACCGCCCACTGCTGCACTGGGGACCACGTGAGTTTGGGGGGAACATTTCAGATCCAACCTGTAACAGGTGAGCGGGGCCTAGGGAAATGAGGAAGATAATCGCTGTGCTGGAAGCACAGACAAATCACGTGCCAAGACAAGACCCCAAGTCCCAGAGGCACAAATCTGGCTCCCTTAGCAAAGAACAGCAGCCAAGTGCACCCATAGCATCAAGCAAAACCGCAAGTGTCCAGGAAGAGTGCCGCTAGACACTCCTGAAAATAGCACAGTGGGCGCTCAACACGTGCTTGTCCTGTGCATGGAATTTCCACAACAGACTCGGGGTCAGCTCTGGTAAGTGCAAACATGAGGTTTCAAGGCGGATTTTAGGTAACACAATGATCTTAAAGCAGTCATCTGTTCCGCAGGCAGCAGTCATGGGCATTAAATGCTGGCCTTACCAACCAATTTCTCCCGAACCCAAGAAACACGCACACCCGCTGGAATGCAGTCTCAGCCCTGCCAGTGATAAATAGCAAAACAAAGGCAGCGCTAATGAAAAATTAATGAAAATGGTTACTTCCAGAAGAAAAATGATCTGTGCTCTCCCACCTTTGTATTGATTTCTAACCAGCCCCATAATTGGAAATGTATAATTTTATCCTGAGGTGAGGGCCAGCCGAGGGAAGCAGAGTGTGTAATCCAGGCTGATGTGGGCAGATCTCAGCCGCAGCAAAGCTTCACCCGGGAGGTGCAGCCCTCTCCCTGTCGCATCCTCTCCACCACGCCTAAAACCTGATCCTCCCCAGCCCTGGAGCCCGAGTCGTTTGGAGGTCATGGGTAACAATGACACCCTAATGCTCCTATGTCCATGAGCCTGCTGGGATTACCGCTTCTGATAACACTCAAAAGAAATACAGACCCAGCCTACATAATGCAAGAAGTGTCTACTCAGAAAAATGTTTAGGGATTCCTTGAGGAGGTATTAACCTTTTCCCCTACAGTCACCTGTCATCTCTCACTCAGGTCCAGACCCAGCTCTCCTATCCTTTCTTATCTCACCTGCTGCGCCTATCACCTGCGCCCGCACGCGACCACCCGCTTGGATACAGTCCACCTCTTTGCCTCGCCAGAACACTAGTCAGGTAGGGCTCTGTTAGGCTCCTTAGAGTTAGTTAAAGCAGACTACATGAGGTTGGAAGGCAGAAACTTCATCTGCCGTGCTCACCACTGAATGCCAAGTGCCAAGCCCCCACCAACCTGGATCATCATAAGAGTTTAAAAATAACAACAGGGCGGGCATGGGGGCACACACTTGTAATCTCAGTACTTGGGAGGCTGAGACAGGAGGATCACAGGAGGATTACAGGCTGGCCTCAGCAACTCAGCAAGACCCTCAGCCACCTAGTGAGACCCTGTTTCAAAATAAAGAATAAAAAATAGGGCTGGGGGTGTAGCTTGGAGGTAGAATTCCCCTGGGTTCAATCCTTAGTACTGTAAAACAAAACAAAACAAAATAAAAATAACAGCCGGGCGTGGTGGCGCACGCTTGTAATACCAGTACTTTGGGAGGCGGAGACCGGAGGATCCGGGTTCGCGGCCAGCCTCAGCTCTCTCTCTCCCTGTTTCTCTCTCTCTCTTTCTCTCTCTCTCTCTCTCTCTCTCTCTCTCTACTTAGTGAGGCCCTCAGCAACTTCATGAGACCCGGTTTCAAAATAAAGTATGAAAAATAGGGCCGGGGGTGTAGCACGGAGGTAGAACGCCCCTGGGTTCAATCCGCAAAAAAAAAATAAAAATAAATAAAAATAAAAATAAAAATAACAGACCTAGAGTAGCCAAATTCATAGAGACAGAAAGTAGAAGAGTAAGCAGGATGTGTTGTGCGTGCCTGTAATCCCAGTACTTGGGAGGCTGAGACCCTGTTTCAAACAAAAAAAAATAAAATAGGGTTGGGGGTTTAGCTCAGAGGTAGGATTCCCCTGGGTTCAATCCCCAGTACCACAAAATTAATTAATTAATTAAAAGAGAGAAAGAGAAAGTAGAAGGGTAGTTGCCAGGGGCTGGGCAGAAGGGAACGGGGAGTTATTGTTTAATGGGTATAGAGCTTCAGGTTAGAAAGATAAAAAAGATTGGTGGTGGGTGGTGGGTGGTGGGATGGGTGCATAGTGATGTGAATGAGTTGGGTTGTTTTGTTTTGTACTGGGGATTGAACCCAGGGGCATTCTATCTCTGAGCTCCACCCCAAGCACTTTTTATTTTGAAACAGTCTCACTAAGTTGCTGAGATTGGCTTCAAATCCTGCGATCCTCCTGTCTCAGCCTCCCAAGTACTGGGAATGCAGGCATGCACCACCATGCCCGGCTATTTTATCACACTTTTAAAGAATTGCATGAAGCAGTGATAGAAGACAAGAGGACTGCAGCTCCCATAAAAATAAAGAGCCCTAAAACTGGACATCTGTCCTGAGAGCTCCTGGATTTCCAGCTTGTAGGGTGACGGGTGACTGCTCAGACTTCTCCAAAGTGAGTGCTCCAAACTATTCACAACACAATCCAACTGCAGAGGGGGAAGTTGGAACTTCTATTTATATTTTTAAATATTTTCTATATTGAGTGATAGATTTAGATACATATATATAATATAGAATAGTAAAGAAGTACATGTGCATAACTTAGAAATAAATAGACTTACGTTGGAGGAACATTATCAAAAAATTGAGCTGGGGATGGTGGCGTAAACCTGTAATTACTAGTACTTGGGAGGCTAAGACAAAAGGATCACAGGTTCCAGGCTGGCCTCAGCAACTCAGCAAGACCCTCAGCCACCTAGTGAGACCCTGTTTCGAAATAAATAATAAAAATGGCTGGGGTGTAGCTCAGAGGTAAAATACCCCTGGGTTCAATCCCTAGTACCAAAACAAACACACAGAAAACATTGCACCCTGAGTCGCATCAGCAACAAACTCTGAAGACCACTATCATTATTGATGTCCGACACATTCCTCTAGGCTGCGGGCTCCACGGGGTCTTTGTGTTTTGCTCAGACCTGTATCCCACGTCCCAGAGTACAGCCTGGAGGGGGCTGCTTCTCACAGACAGCTGCGGGACGAGTGAGCTGTGGCCAGGGTTACTGTGCTCTGCTGAACCAAAACCATGGCCACACTGTGGGTGTCATGAGGACTGGCATAGCTCTTCCTCCTCCCCCTCTTCCTCTTCCCCCTCCTCTTCCTCCTCCCCC
>PVJS01061422.1:0-10976 GCA_004027185.1 Glis glis | reverse complement strand
ACTTTATTGTGAAACCGGGTCTCACGAAGTTGCGGAGGGCCTCACTAAGGAGAGAGAGAGAGAGAGAGAGAGAGAGAGCAAGGGAGCTGAGGCTGGCTGCGAACCCGGATCCTCCGGTCTCTGCCTCCCAAAGTACTGGGATTACAAGCATGCGCCACCACACCCGGCTATCCTATGACTATTTAAACAATGTAGAATTTATAAGAGAAGTATCCTAACTACATACCACTTATTAATGTACATGTAGATTAGAGAGTAATTGTGTTTAACTATTAAAAATTTTAAATGAAGGGATGAGTGAGGGTGCAGATTAGTGGTAGAACACTTGTGTAATACGTACAAGGCCCTGAGTTCAATCCCAAGCACCACACACACACATACACACACACACAGACACACACACACACACACACACACACACACACTCTCACACACGCATACATGCACATAAAAAACCACTTATATAAAAATATTACCAAAGTAATAATACCTTTTTTCTTTTCATCTTTTCAGCAATCTTGACACAGAAGAACTATGTGGTAAGTTTCCTTAAGACCAATCAAATTCATTACCTGTTTTAAAAGGATAAAAGTATTCTCTGTTATATTTTTATACACCTTGGAATTCATGTCATAGATTAGGAGTTCTGGAATAAAGTAAAAGATAAATAAAAATCTCAAGAGATTTACCTTTATCCGTGAGTTTTGCTCAAGTGCACATTTCACTGCAGAAAGAGTTGAGCCTCTTTAATTTCTTCATGGAAGGAGAATTGTTATTGCAATTGGTACATTAGTTTCACAAGAGCTAAATCTCCACTAGTTTGAATATATTTTTAAATTGGTGTTCAATATAACTTCATTATTCTCTTCTCAATATCTTGTGCAGAGCCTTTTGTTACTGTTTTGCAAAGCTGTCTCCTTGCAAGGTAAAAATAACTTTGTCCCATACCTGCCTAAACCATTCTAAAATTTTAAATGTCACTTAGAAAACAAATGATTCAAATGGGACAGATGAATCTTTACAAATGCCTGGTTTAATGGCCTCTTCATTTATTTTCTTTATCTGTGTGGTTGGGAACAAAAGTCAAAGATGAGAAATGTGCAAAAAGTAAATACACCTGAAATTTATTCTTTGTTATGAAAAAATTATGGAACATTATGAAAGTATTCAATTTGAAACAGCCATATCTCTCTGGATAATGAAAGGATTAAAGTTTTATTTTAAGATAAATGAAAGAAGCCAGGCATGGTAGTGCATGCCTATAATCCCAGTACTTGAGAGACGCTGAGACAGGAGGATCACAGGTTCAAGGTGAGCCTCAGCAACTTAGCAAGAACCTGTTTCAAAATTAAAAAATAAATAAATAAATAAAGGCTAAGGGTGTAGTTCAGAGGCAGAATATCCCTGAGCTCAATACTCAGTACAAAAAAAAAAAGACAAAGATAAATATATGAGGTAATACTTTTGTCCATGTTTGATCTTATTGTTTAGGCAGCTTGTGACATTTTTGGTAGTTAGAGGCGAGTTTCTCTGAAACTCTTAATTGAAACCACAAGCATTTCCCAAATATCGTAATTCTTACAAGTTTAGAGTTCACCAAAACCACCAAAAAGGTCATGTAATAATATTCAAAAGTGATTATCTAGCTGGGCATGGTGGTGCATACCTGGAATTCCAGTACTTGGGAGGCTGAGACAGGAGGATCACATGTTCAAGGCCAGGTTCAGCAATGTAGTGAGACCCTCAGCAACTTAGCAAGACCCTGTTTCAAAATAAAAAATAAAAAAGGCTGCGGGTATAACTCAGAGGTAGAATGCCCCTGAGTTTGATTTCTAGTACAACAACAACAAAAAGTAGTAGTTACCTTCCCTTTTGACAAAGTGGTAGAGAAACACCAAGAAATATCATGCCAAGACAAAGTGTTGGAATACAGGGTTTCCAGGTAGTAACTGAAGAAAACAAGTGTGGTGATCGCCAACCATGAGCTTTCAGATTTTTCCAATAGCCATAGAAAAAACTCTGCTCCATTTATAGTGTCCATCCCAGGTTCAGAGAATCCAACAGAAAAAACACATGGTTATGTAGAAGCAAGGACTTTGGTGTCAAAGTGGGTTGTGCTATTATTAGTTCTGAACCACCAACAGGGAAATGCTGCCTGCTTTTACATGTTCAGGCAGTGGCACCAGTCATAAAGGGCAAGTTGTGTTCCACTCACATCCATGTGTAGAAAGCCTCTGTCTGTAAAGAAGAGAGACAAAGTGGAGAACTGAGATTATCTGGATAGTTTCTTGAAGGTAGGAGACCCATTTGCCCCGAATGTCTTGCTATGTCAAGCCAAAGTAATCATTTCCTCAAATTGTTCAGATAATTCTTTTTATTTTTCATTTAACTTTTCCTGGGTAGGAACAGCTGATGCAAAAACTGTTATAAGAGATTTTAAGATAAAGACATTTATCTACTATGTTGCCTGTCTATAGTCATGAAGGAATATTGTGTTAATCTCTATCTTCCCTTAAAAATACTTCAAATTTTAAAATATGAAAGTGTATATTCACTTAATCATTTGCAAATGTTTTTAATTTGTCTTTCTTCTATAATAAAGGAAGTTGATTAGGAGCCTACCCTGTATTTATTGAAACAGACTATGATGTTTTCCCCATGGTTTTACTTAGGAAACTAGGAGATGGGGCTTTAATTCAACTGAATTGCTCTATATTTTTTAAATCCAGTGATTGTATTCCCAATCATGTTATAATCCTCCCCCTCTCTGCTCAAGAATATGCATTTTAATTTCCAGAGTGTTGTTTCATTTCTCATTATTTTGTGAATATAAAGTAAATATTTAAGTTGGATTCTAATCAAAGCCAAATGCTTCAGTGCTAGCAAGCGAAATATGTAGATTCGCACCCCACACAAGTTCCCTCTCATGTGTGGGAGGGGTAGTGCTTGATTGGCACGGAAGGAGATTTCATGTGCTTTCTCTTAAAGCCGTTAAAAAGTCCAGGTATCTAAAACTTTCACTTAATTGCTTTTGTTTAATTCATTAGCTTACTCAATTATGAGCCTAGAATCCAAAACCTATTAGCTTATTGATCTCTTGAAAATATTTTTGTGGTTTTAATTGTGAAAGTAATATTTACTGTCTTTTTTTTTTTTGCGGTACCGAGGATTGAACCCAGGGGCGTTTTACCTCCGAGGTACACCCCCAGCCCTATTTTTTATACTTTATTTTGAAACCGAGTCTCACGAAGTTGCAGAGGGCCTCACTAAGTAGCTGAGGATGGCCGCGAACTCAGATCCTCCAGTCTCTGCCTCCCAAGTACTGGAATTACAAGCGTGTGCCACCATGCCCGGCCAATATTTACTGTTTTTAAAACAAATTTTAATAATACAGAATCAGGTAGATGAATAAGCTAAAATGTCTCTCTCCCTCACCTCTCTTACCCTGATCCTGATCTCTTTTCACCATTAATTGCTTTGAGAAGATCTTTACAAATAGTTTTATGCATACATTGACATTGATAATAATGTGTACATATTATTGTTTTTCAAGAGTGAGATCATATTATACAATAAGTACAGCTATATACTGTTCTACCTCATTTTATTAAAGAGGCAATATACTATCCTATCTACATTAATTTTTTCAAGCAAGTCCATTTATTTATTTTATTTATTTTTGTGGTACTGGGGATTGTACCCAGGGGTGTTCTACTTCTGTGTCACAACCCCAGTCCTGTTTTATTTTTTATTTGGAAACAGGGTCTCACTAAGTTACTGAAGGCCTCACTATGTTGCTGAGGCTGTTCTTGAATCTGTGATCCTCCTGTCTTAGCCACCTAAGTATTGAGATTACAGGCATGCGCCACCATGCCTGGCTTAGGAAGTCCCTTTGAATGGATTTTCAGATTGTTTCCAACTTTCCACTGGAGCAAATAGTATTGAAGTAAAAAATCTTGTATGTATTATCTTTGCACTCTTATATAGTAGTTCTGTCTGTTAGATTCCTCAACGCGTAATTTCTCGGTCAAGGTTTTTCCAGTGTACACCCACCAGCAGTTTACATGAATGTCAAGGTTATTCACTCTTGGCATATAATTGTGAAGACCTTCCTCAGTGCAGCTTTGGGCCATCTCTTAGTACTACCAGTCAACACACAACTCGATTCTATTTAGACGATTGTATTTGGATTCTAGCATTGAGGCTTTGGTTAAATATTCATGCCATCTTTAGCTCTGATCTAAAATGATCAGGAGCATGATTATTACTTTTCCATCCTACCCAATTTATGACTGCTTTCATAACCTTACTCATTTTTACTGAACCTTTTTGCAAATTGTGAACTTGGCAGCTAAGAACTTTGAGATATTCATAGATGAGTGAAGAATAATTACAATGGAAGTTGATGGAACCAAGGTGCTTGATCTGAAAGCATATCTGTAAGAAAGCTTTGAGGCCAATGTAGGATATATTTAATAGTATGATTTCCTATTTATTTGGTTGTTACCTAACAAATGTTAAACTATTTTAAAAGATATATTAAGTCTATAAATACGATTATGAAAACTAAGGATCAGGAAACTCCCAGAATAAAAGCTTATTTGCTTCCTGGGAAAGATTCCTTGTATAGCTGTGTGCTAGGCACCCTGGTCATTCTGCAGAGTTGCCCAGCTTGCTTTGTCAAAGTTCAGGCAGTGCTGAGAAGCCTGTGCCAGCCAGACTGGGTGCTGGAGAATCAGAGGATTCTGTGTCCTCTTCCAGGTAGTTAGAGCTGTGTCTACCTGGCAAGTGCCAGTAGGTGGGTGAGTTGTAAATCACACTGAGTGACACTGATCTCCACCCCTCAAAATAACCCATATTCTGGATTGAGAACTAATCACTTTGTGCAGGTCATGGGGGATTTTAACTCTCTCATCTTGGTTATTTTCTTGCCTATCTATTCCACTGCTTCAGAAGTTCTAACAAGGTATATACTGTGAGACTCATTTGAATTTATGCAAATGCTTTGTGAGAGCAGTTCCCAGTGTGACCTTTGTGGCAACCATGGGTCCTTTGATTGTGACTTGCAGTTCCTAAGACCTGAAAACTCAACAGTTTGGAGAATTGAGGTGCAGAGTAAAAACAAAAAACAAAACAAAACAAAACCTGTCTTTTGATGATGCAACATCACTGATTAAGTATAGTAGGGAAGGGAGAAGTGAACTTCTCATTAGCATTTGATTAGAGGAGATGTTGCATTGAATATGCATGAGAAGATAATTTGCTTTCTGACAGATAACTTGTTTAATACATCTGCTTATAAAATGTGCTCTACTCTTTCATTATACCCAATGTCCAGTCTTTTTACTTTCCCAAGATTTTTCACTTAAACTGATGAGGACTGGTCCTCACACATCTCTATTAGTGCAATCTAACTCTATTTTGCCCAAGTCCATGGAACCCACAAGCAGGTTTCAATAAAAGCATGTCTCTTCCTGGGAAGTGATTCTCTTTATCCAACAACAGTTTTCAGAAACCTCTATTTGTTCCAAATATTTATTTTTCTCTAATGCCATGATTTAAAGACAAAACACATTTGCCCAGCTCATACTGCACTGTGATTCAAATGAGAAACATGACTCACAATAACAGGAATAAAACATTAGTCCAAGCTCAGCCACTTCCAAAGCCATCATTCGCCCCCTACTTGCCACATCTTAAGGTAAGTAGGTAGACTACTGAAGTTCAAGACTGCCACCCTCCTTTTCCCACACAGCTTGGCCTGACTCATGGTCTTTGCCCTGTGATGAAATTATGCCTGGCAATTGCTGTGGCCTTTGTCCCTTGGCAGTGTCACCATTATTCCCCAAATCATCCATGGTACATCCAGGGTAACTTTTCTAATAAGGCAATTTCAGGACATCACTCTCCTTTTCAAAATTGTCCTCTGGCTTTCCATTGCCCTCAGCAGTCTCACATTTAATTTGCACATCATAATCTCCTAGGGAACTTGTAGAAAATGATGATTCCCAAGCCTCAACCCAAAGATTCCGATTTCATAGATAAGACGTTATAAATAAGTTTAATTTTCACAAGTACTTAGAACAGTGCTTCTCAAACTTAAATGTGCCTAGAGATCATCTGCAGGTCTTATTAAAATGCAGATTGTAGCCCTGAGCCATTATGAGAGCACAGTCCCAACTATTTGGGAGGCTGAGGCAGGAAGGTCACTTGATTCCAGGAGCTAGAGTATAGACTGGGCAACATAGTAAGATCCCCATCTCAAACAAACAAATAAAATGCAGATTCAGCCGGTCTGGGGTGGACCTGAGATTCTAAGTTCTAAAAAGTTCCAACATGGAACTGTTGCTGCTCATCTGCAAACCACACTTTGCATAGAAAAGCCCGAGAGAATTCTGATGCAGGTGGTCAAAAATGCTGATCTAGACTTGAGGATAAAAGTTGGAGCACTTAGTAGAATGTTTCTAGCACATGCAGCTTACTCTCTTACCACTGATATTTATTATCCCTCTTCCTTGCTGCCCCCCATAGGTAAATGTCTCCCAGTCCTGTCCTTCATGCCCTAGTAATGCTGAAATACATGTACTCCAGCAACCATGATAAGATATCACCTACTTCCACGCCTTGCCTCTGATTACCCAGCAGGTTAAGTCCCATGTAGCTGTTAATTGACTTATGGTTCACATCTCCCCTATGAAGTTCTCTCTGACTTACCCAGGCAGACTCAGGGATTCTTTGCCTTATATTTGGATTATACCTTGTACCTGGACTCTTGGACCATTGCCTTGAACAATGATAGAGGCGCTGTCTTTTCATCTTCATATTCTAACTCCTACTACATCATCTAGCACATAAGAGGAACTAAATGAATATATGTTAGATGTTGGAATGAGTAAATGAGCACTCATCATAATAAAGTAGAAGGGAGTTATCTCCTTTTGTCTATGTTAGATGTCTCCAGCTCTTTCATCTGACTGCCTTCTTCAAGTTCATTGGGGTGCCACTTGCCTTAGCTACCCAGCACATGTCTCTTGGTGAGTAAGCCATAAAAGGGCTTGAGTGACACTGAGTTGCACCACGTCAAAACAACCCTTATACTTAAACTCCCAGCTTAGGCTCCTGTCCAGTGTTTCGGTACTGTAGTTCTCTCCCTGGCTCTCTAGTATATCACTTAGGGAGTGATTGTTTTTTCCCTAACTCCTTGGAGAGTTGAGAAGAGTGGGTGGGTGAAGGAAGGAAAGAACAAATGAATGAAGTCCAGATAGGTGTTAGTGCTGAAGCCTGGTCATTGTTGTTCTCATGTGCTGGTACATGTAGGATTTCCCAGTGGAAAGACAACTTGAATTCTCTCCAGGAACCTTTACTGAGGCTAAAGATCTTATCTATTAAAGAAATATTTATTTGAAAAGGTGGCTTTACCTCTTGTTTTATTCTTTATCAGACCTTTTAGGATCAAATTCTTTTGTTTTCACCTTATAGGTTTCTATCTACTTGCATTTAAAGTCTTACATATAATTCTCTTTAAGGCTTTTGTATATATTAAAATAAAAATGTACTAACTCTCACTTTTGCCCTTTTCTCTACATTTTTCCTGGTTTCAACTTAATATGAACTCTATTCTGATATTTATTCCTTTTCTATCTCATGAATATTCTACAGCCACATTAACTGCCTGATGACTCATTAAGAGTATTGTCCACAGGGACTTCACTTACCACAAATAATTGCACACACAAGGTCAGACATTTTTGTCAGCCCTATCAGAAAGTCAGCACCATAAACAACAAGCAAAATGCTATTTTGGAGTGGGCATTTGAGAAGTATTTATTTACCATCCAACTAATCTCCTTCTAAAGGAATCTTTATAAGAGATGTACCACACTATTTTTAAAGATTGCATAATCAAGAGTGCATTTTTCTTGATGGCAAAGATAACATCATTTGTTTTTAACCTATGTGTGCACCAACTATACATATATATATATATATATATATATATTTTTTTTTTTTTTTTTTTTTTTTTTTTTTTGCGGTACCGGGGATTGAACGCAGGAGCGTTCTACCTCCACACTACACCCCCGGCCCTATTTTTTTTATACTTTATTCTGAAACCGGTCTCACGAAGTTGCGGAGGGCCTCACTAGGTAGAGAGAGAGAGAGAGAGAGAGAGAGAGAGGGAGAGAGAGAGAGAAGAGAGCTGAGGCTGACCTTGAACCTGGATCCTCTGGTCTCCGCCTCCCAAAGTACTGGGATTACAAGTGTGCGCCACCACGCCCAGCTGCACCAACTATATTTTGACAACCATAATCTAGAATTTATTCATTGCTTATCTGTGTTTTCATTGTCCTCAGATTGTCCACATTGTCCACATTTTGACTAGTAAATTAGTCAATGTCCCTTCCCATTTGTTATTAATATCAATGGCAACAAATAATTCCATCTGGAGTACTAAATAGATTAATCAAAGCAGTTTCTATTAAACATACTGAAATCTATCCCCCTGATTTCAGGTGTCTTACGGGTGATCTTATTTATCATTTTAATTTAATTTTATAAATATTTATGGCACATTAAAAAGAGACAGCAATAGCCAGATGTGGTGGCACATGCCTGTAATCCCAGTACTTGAGAGGCTGAAATGGGAAGATCTCAGGTTTGAGGCCAACCTCAGCAACTAAGAGAGACCCTCAGCAATTTAGTCAGATTTTGTTTCAAAATAAAAAATAAAAAAATGGTTGGGGGTGAAACTCAGAGGTAGAATTCCCCTGGATTCAGTCCTCGGTATGAGAGAGAGAGAGGGAGAGAGAGAGAGAGAGAGAGAGAGAGAAACTAGTGACAGTTTATCCAAAGATGAGTTCCCAGGAATGGTTAGGACTATTGGTTTTCTAGGACCTGAAAGTCCCAGGTTTATTCAATATCTGAATTTCTGTTAGACTTAGATCTCTCTCATCTCAGAAATATATAGCTTTTCATAAATACATATAAAGGTTTTGCATTGTCTCTACTTTATTTTGACTTACTAGTTTAGGATAAGTCCATGTTCCATACTTTTATTTTAATCATAATATCTAATACATTGTTTATACTTAGCAACTGAAAAATGTCATAAACATGACTTCTGCTCTTGGAAAAAAATTGCTGCAATTGTTGAAAAAAGTCACATCGTGACAGGAGGGGCCCCGCAGCCGGGCCACGGGAGGCCTCCCTCATGTTTTATGGCATCACTGATTCTTAACCTTGAAGAGAGCTTACCTTCCTTAAAGGTTTCCCAGAAGAAACAATAAAATATAGCTTAGCATTTTTCTAAAATTGCTATCCTTGTGTGGTCTATAATAATATACTGTCAAGACAATTTTTTATTGAAACAGCCTTGTCAGTCAACCTGGATTCATTTTTTCCCCATTTATTTTTGTAGAAAAAAACATTGCTTCACAGATAATGGTAACCATGCAGGATTCTTTCTCTCTCTCTCTCTCTCTCTCTCTCTCTCTCTCTTTTTAATGAAATTAGTATATGGATACCTTAGTCTTGTTGAAAATCTCCCAGGTTTCATGTACAACCAACATTTCATTCATTTTTGTTTTATGATTACCTAAACTCGATCATGGATTTATTTCATTATTTTCATTTTTCAGAATATTTTTCTCAGCACTTGGGCGAGTATGAGAACGTGCTAGCTGCACTTGAAGACCTAAATCTCTCCATCCTGAAGGCAATGGGCAAAACAAAGAAAGTAAGGAAATGTCAATGTTTATTTTCTATAACAATCTCTTCTTTGGAAAACATTTTTTCTTGAAAATCATACTATTTCCTAATGTATCCTGAAGGTATAGCTTTCTTTTTATCACTGAAAATGTACTCTTCTGATATTAAATGAGCTATTTTATTCACTTATAGTACAATTATAAGCACTATGTATCAGAAACTGTCTTTTTATTGCATATCGTGTTTACCCTAAGCCTATCATAGGACTTGACAATTAAAATGTACTCAAAAGTTGATTGATGTGTTAAATAAATTTATTAATTAAATGAACATTCATTCAGCTCCAAAAGCTAAATACTTTCACTCCTTAAAGGAAAATTATTCTTAGGTCCATTTAAGAAGCTTTAAAATTTCTTTTAATAGGAAGAAAAAGCAAATATGTAATCGTCCTTATTTTCTCAAAAATGTGCACTAAATTCATGTTCTTTTCCTTGTATTAATACAATGAGGCTTTGTGGGATTTAAATTGAGATCAACCTGTTATTTTGGTCTCTTAAATTACAGAATCCTTTTATTGACATTGATCCTTAGAAATGCATTCGATTCATATCATCATACTGCTTAATTTAGAAAACCATGTGCCTTTGATTTAAAAAAAAGAAAGAAAAGAAAAGAAAAGGAGAAACGGTAGAAAGTAAAATTAGAAATGGTCCCTTAGTGTGATAGCTCAAAAATTAGTGAAAGGCAGGAGTTCCAGCGTTTTTCAAGCCCTTGGTGAACAGCTATCTTCTCCATACTGTCCAGCATAATGAATTTTTCTGAGTAAGGAAACCAGCATGTCTTTTTGACAATTTCAGTATATTTTTAACTAGATGAAAAGTCCTGTCTCAGTAGGAAGGGCTGACTATTCCAGGCTTTTATGAAAAATGAAATACAAGCCATTTATGGTCTATCTTGACTGGCAGTATATTGTTTGCTATGTCAGAGAACAAATAACATGGGTTCTAATGCTCAACTCAACCCCAGGAGGTAACTCAGGAGAGATACAGTATGTCAGTTTCCCTTCTCCTCTTTCTTAATCCAAGACATGGGACCATGGTACAGATTCTCCAGGACTACTTTGATCCTTTCACTTTGCTTATTATTCTAGAACAAAACACCATAGTTAAATTCCAAATGGCTATTTGAAAGCCCTAAAGGTAGCTAAAACCAGACCCCCTTGATCTAACTTAAGAGCTCTCTTTCCTCTCTCTCTCTCTCTCTCTCTCTCT